>JARLTB010000232.1:0-255000 GCA_030141615.1 Unio pictorum | reverse complement strand
AATTGGATGCTATTTTTAATAAGTAAGCATTTCAACTAACATGGAGAGAGAAAAAAAAGGACCGTTACACAAGGAACAACCAATTATATATATATATATATATATATATATATATATATATATATATATATATATATATATATATATATATATATATATATGTATATATCAGACTAGACAATTTGTCATTATCTTCCGGAAATTTTAGTATCAGATTGTCAGCTTTTGGTTTCATCCTTTTCACAATGTAAATTGTACATCGATTTATGCCTTCTTCCTAGATATGTCGGAACTAGTTTCTGTGGATGTGGTTTCACCAACATCGTAATGTAAATAATTCAAAGTACACGGTATTTTGCCGGTTTCTTCCAGATATATAGACATCTGATATGCCCCATACTTACATTCATAATCTGGAACTGGAATCTAAATATGTGAAAACGTATCAACTGCTTGAAAGTTTACATTAATTATCTCACTTTACCGAGGGATAAACCTCGAAGAATTAGGGCAACCTTGATCTCATATTGCGAGGGCTAAATTTTTCTTTTGAAGAAAGAAATTTGATGTCTATTTTTACATGATTATTTGAATCAAACGTAGAATTTATCATGATTGTAGATTTTCTTTACATCAAATACCAAATGACATTTTAAATGGAAAAAAATATATGGCAATCTTAATTTCTGCGAAAAATAAAAGCAATAAGTTTTAGCCTCAAAACTTCTGAATATTTTTAACAAATACAATGTTTTCTTCAGAAACTTATAAAAAAAATATGAATCTTGGAAGTCAAAGTCGAGTATATTTCAATATGATTGTTTAAACTTATATTTGCATTTTATTTATTGATGTATGACGCTTAGATAAATTCCTTTACCGTCATGGTATGGTATGACGCGAATTGTAACTTATTCTAATCAGGTAATTATCAATTAAAGAAAACTCGTTTGAATGTCTTCTCCACGTGCTTCTAATTAAAAACAACAACAACACAAACAACAGAATATTTATGTACTGACATCCTAAATATTATTTTCCAGATCTCAAAGAACGATACATGTAAATATTTATTCGAATTGAACAGCGTTTTAATTTTGAAACTTACCGATAGGAGGCGATGGCGGTGGAGGTGGTGTAACAGGAGGAGGTTCTAATAATAATAATAATAATAATAATAATATTAATAATAATAATAATAATAATAATATAAATAATAATAATAATATTACTAATAATAATATAAATACTACTACAACTAATAATAATGATAATAGTACTATAAATAATAATGATAATATAATAATCATAATAATAATAATAATATAAAAAATAATACTAATACTACTAATAATATAAATACTACTACTATTAATAATAATAGTACTATAAGTAATAATAATAATATAAATAATAATACTAATATTACTAATAATAATATAAATACTACTACAACTAATAATAATAATAATAGTACTATAAATAATAATCATAATATAATAATAATAATAATAAATAATAAATAATAATAATAATAATAATAATAATAATAATAATAATAATAATAATAACAACAATAATAATAATAATTTCTGAAGATAAATGATATGACCAATAAAGCTAATCTTCTGTATGGTCTCTTACATGTTACATTTCAAACAAGTTGAATTAAATTTAAATATTATAACTAGTTTTCAGAGTGCAAGTCTTAAAAGTCGAATATTGCCCAAATAATCAATTTATTAGCATATGCCTGAAATGAAGCAATGTATAGAAAAAGATCACAATGAATTATATACTGAGAGAAGATGGTTATGCTCGGCCTATCCACGGATAGCGTGTAGTGCTTCCTCAAAGTAATTTAGTCTTGAAAGATACACGTCTTAAGAAAACTGGCGGTGTTGGAGAAAGTCGAAAATTATGAAGCTGAACTTTTTTCGCTATTGATATTTCGCTTAAAAATACAAATATTAAAGATCGAATAAAAAAAAACTGGGAGAGTGATTTGTAACGTAGCTTAACAATTTTTATCACATCGCTGTAAGTTCTGCGGTGTGGAACTTTGTAGTGATGCCAATTCAGGAGGAATAATGCCACAGTACTTCGCATCACGTCCCACCCACTCACACTATCCTGACAGCATGTCAGACAGACATAAAACAGTACTTCGCATCACGTCCCACCCAGTCACATTATCCTGACAGCATGTCAGACAGACCTAACAGTAACCACTTAATGCTGAGTACCAAGTGAGGCAGCTGGAATTACCATTTGTATAAGTCTTTGTATAACTTGGTCGGGTTTCGAACCCGCGACTTTCTACATATGATGTTCACCCTCTAATCACTTAGATAACAGGAGTGGTGTAAACCTAATAGAGGCTGGCTTAGCAGTAGATACTATGAGAGAATAAACGCAGTCACAGTTGTGATCATATCCATCTCTCCGTCTCTATTGTGAGAAACCTGAAACTTCAATATTACTTGCTCAGTTTAATATTTTTCTCACTAAGTCTTTCTTACGACAAAACTGACATTTGAATTTAAAAAATCAGTCTTTCCTAGCACAGTATAATATTTTCTCAAAATAAGACTTTCGTATCGCTAAGTGACAACAAATACACCAAGAGACAGAAACGAAAACAATAAATATATATTCACTGGCGCATTAAAACTGTTAAAACAATTATCGCTGCTCCTCTGTTTTGAACCTAACGTAACAGAAGTGGCGAAGCAATGACGCTGAGCAACAGGGAATTGATTACATCATCAAATACCATAATACCAATTAATAAGTCGGTATAATTTTTTAATGATACTATTGCTGTTTGAGTCAACTTGGTCTTGGCGTAACGCGTAGATTTGCAAATCGAAATGTAATGATTATGCCAAAAGGTAGAAACTGTTTCCATGAAAATGAGCGGCAACCTGATGTATGTAAAAGTTACAACATAATAACAATCAGATGAAATACGGACCACGATCAAAAATGTATTTTAGTTGTGTGATATGGAACGATTTTAAAAAGCGCACAAAAAGCAAAAAGTATTTCCAATGAATATGACTACCTTATATTGTGTTGTATGTACGGCATTATATACACAATCTGGCTGACAAGGCACTATATATTGAATATAAACATTAGATTATTCAAATCGTATTGCTGCACAATATATTATGTCTCTCTGTAGAAAACTTTAGTGAATGTATGAAAAGACAACTAGTTATTAGTTATAATAATTACCATCGTTTCTATTAGACCTATCTAGATGGAACAGTACCGCCAACATGTTTGTAAATTATACTTTACTCAGTGCTGATGACGTCATGAGAAAGTATTGGTTCTCAATGTTGACAAGAATATCTAATAGTAAGAACTGTATCTTGAAATCTTTGCTGAACTATGACATCGATTAAATCCATGTATTATTAGTAGACGAAACAAATTACCCCTTAAACGTGCTACATAATAATTTCATTTTTAACAATACAGACTACATTTCATAGTTGTAGACGTGTATGTATACTTGTGTATACTATATTTATACTTGATGTTATGTTATGTTTTGTTATCTTATCTTTTCATATCATGCATACATACATACGTACGTACTTACGTACATACCTACCTACCTACGTACACCCCCCCCACACACATACATACATACATTACATACATACATACATACATACATACATACATACATACATACATACATACATACATACATACATACATACATACATACATACATACATACGTTGGAAGTCACGTGTAACAGAAAAGCATGAAAGCTAAATAGTGAGACATTTATATTATATAATTTGAGTACAAGAGCAAATGTAAATAAGCAATGCGTTCAATAGTGTGTCGCGTAATAAGTATCCTATTTTAATTTATGCTTAGCAAAGAGCAATGTTTTTTCGCCGAGAGTATTTACTGATTTGCTCTAAATCAGTAGCCTTTCCATTCGGACCGCGAGAGATAACAAGAGGAAGAATCTTTTGAATTATAAACTAATTACGGGATCTTATCTGATCAACAAACACGATTTCAACGAAATTACTTTGATACTCTGAGAGTGATGTTAAAAAAAGAAAACCTAATGGGCATTGATTTGACGGTATCAACAGTTAAAAGTCGTCCGAATTTTTTAATTGTAATGATCCATATTTGATGATCATCATTTTTTTTTTTATAAATATGACAATTTGGTTAAATAAAAGCTGAAATAGACTCAACCATACGACTATGAAGACCACTCATGAAGGGAGAAGACAACGAATATAAGAATTTTTTACCACAGTAAACGGAAAATGGGCAATGTGACTATACTCGTATGTGATTGGTACATATGAAACATGGACCGTATAATAAGGCAATGTACAAACGTCTTGCATGTGATTGGTACATATGAAATATGGACCGTATAATAAGGGAATGTACAAACGTCTTGCATGTGATTGGTACATATGAAATATGGACCGTATAATAAGGCAATGTACAAACGTCTTGCATGTGATTGGTACATATGAAACATGGACCGTATAATAAGGCAATGTACAAACTTCTTGTATGTGATTGGTACATATGAAATATGGACCGTATAAAAAGGGAATGTACAAACTTCTTGTATATGATTGGTACATATGAAATATGGACCGTATAATAAGGGAATGTACAGACTTCTTGTATGTGACTGGTACATATGAAATATGGACCGTATAATAAGGCAATGTACACACTTCTTGTATGTGATTGGTACATATGAAATATGGACCGTATAATAAGGGAATGTACAAACTTCTTGTATGTGATTGGTACTTATGAAATATGGACCGTATAAAAAGGGAATGTACAAACTTCTTGTATATGATTGGTACATATGAAATATGGACCGTATAATAAGGGAATGTACAGACTTCTTGTATGTGATTGGTACATATGAAATATGGACCGTATAATAAGGCAATGTACACACTTCTTGTATGTGATTGGTACATATGAAATATGGACCGTATAAAAAGGGAATGTACAAACTTCTTGTATATGATTGGTACATATGAAATATGGACCGTATAATAAGGCAATGTACACACTTCTTGTATGTGATTGGTACATATGAAATATGGACCGTATAGAAAGGGAATATACAAACTTCTTGTATGTGATTGGTACATATGAAATATGGACCGTATAATAAGGGAATATACAAACTTCTTGTATGTGATTGGTACATATGAAATATGGACCGTATAATAAGGGAATGTACAAACTTCTTGTATATGATTGGTACATATGAAATATGGACCGTATAATAAGGGAATGTACACACTTCTTGTATGTGATTGGTACATATGAAATATGGACCGTATAATAAGGGAATGTACAAACTTCTTGTATATGATTGGTACATATGAAATATGGACCGTATAATAAGGGAATGTACACACTTCTTGTATATGATTGGTACATATGAAATATGGACCGTATAAAAAGGGAATGTACAAACTTCTTGTATGTGATTGGTACATATGAAATATGGACCGTATAATAAGGGAATGTACACACTTCTTGTATGTGATTGGTACATATGAAATATGGACCGTATAATAAGGGAATGTACACACTTCTTGTATATGATTGGTACATATGAAACATGGACCGTATAATAAGGGAATGTACACACTTCTTGTATATGATTGGTACATATGAAACATGGACCGTATAATAAGGGAATGTACACACTTCTTGTATATGATTGGTACATATGAAACATGGACCGTATAATAAGGGAATGTACACACTTCTTGTATATGATTGGTACATATGAAACATGGACCGTATAATAAGGGAATGTACACACTTCTTGTATATGATTGGTACATATGAAACATGGACCGTATAATAAGGGAATGTACACACTTCTTGTATGTGATTGGTACATATAAAATATGGACCGTATAATAAGGGAATGTACACACTTCTTGTATATGATTGGTACATATGAAACATGGACCGTATAATAAGGGAATGTACACACTTCTTGTATGTGATTGGTACATATAAAATATGGACCGTATAATAAGGGAATGTACACACTTCTTGTATGTGATTGGTACATATGAAATATGGACCGTATAAAAAGGGAATGTACACACTTCTTGTATATGCATGAAATACTCCAAACAGAGAGTGAGAAATACATGGAAAGATGTCAATAATATGCGTACTGTTTGATATCCAATACAGCTAAATTTAAACTGTAACAATTTTGGTGAATTGTCCTATTGACTGACATAACTGTTAAAGCAGAAATGACTCTTTTGTTAGGCAGAGTCACCATATTTTTTATATGGGTATTGTGAAGGAGCGAATTTATTGCTATCTATCAAGAATGCATTAGTACCATTAGTTAGATTAGGACTATCAGGTTATGAACTCGTAAAAGGCGTTGGCTTTGATTGTGTCACTCGATCCTATGATGATAAAAAGCTATCAGTATGTTGAGTGGATTGCGGACAGACTGGCAATATATTATTACTACATAAGGACTCAAAGTGGAGAGATTCACCCTGCTTATGGAATGTTGTGTAAGTTGTTAATTCTATATATAAAAATCATGTATGCCATAAAAAACCTGTCAAAAGTTTTCACCAATAATATCAGCAAAGAAATCGATCCAAACATACAAGCTGTATATCATGAACAGATGGAATGTTTTTAAGGGGAATAATTTGCTCGACTTGGACAAAAATTACAATTAGAAATAAATGCAAGATAAGTTAGTGCAAATATCGATATAAAGATCAAAGCAAAAAATATCATAAAATGAAACCCTAAGCTAACATTTTCAAGTAAAGGGTGTAACGGCAGAAGAAGTGGCTGCTCCTTCATCAGCTAAGGATGCTTCGTTCGATGACGAACTTAGTCAATTATATATATATATATATATATATATATATATATATATATATATATATATATATATATATATATCACATAACGCTGTGGAGAAAATGATGACGTTTCATGTATCCACATATTTTATTAAAGCTAATTCGTTGTTAAGAGTACCTGTGATAATGCCAATATTTATTATCTAAAATTAGGACATTAAATGGATTCTGGACACAAAGAAAATCCCTGTCTTTTGTTTAGCTATTATACAACGACTCGTAGGGTTTAACACCATTTTTCAACACACTATAGGTTATACATGGCGGCCAGTATTAATGGCGGAGGAGTGACTCGGGGAAAACTCTCGGAAAGAACAACCAACCCACGAGAACCTACTGGCAAGCTTTCTCACATAGCCACATTGGCCAAATTTTAGACTCGAACCCACACAGACAGAGGTGAAATGGCAGTGACCCGTAACGGAAAGCGCTTTAGACCTTTCGGCCACTCTGAGCTCTGATGTAAACAATGTTAATGCATCACCAAACGTATAAGTGAAATGTATTAAATTTTTTTAGACGCCGTTATATATATATGTTTAATTAAGCGAATAAAAAAGCATCGTCGCCATGTGTTACTGCTTATGTTCTACCTTGACTGAACACCAAATTGTTTACATCTAAGCAGAATATGATGTGTATTGTTTGGCTTTAGTCGGGTCATCATTTGCATTATGGATTGGAGGTGTAAACAAACCGTCAAACCATCAATCAGGATTAGGATTAGAAGTTGGCAATGCTCGTTTATTTGTCGATTATGTCTTTCTTCGAAGAATTATCACGGTAGGTGTATCATGCTAGGTACCGCTCCGGTAGCCTAGTGTTTAGAGCGGTCGGCGCGGAAGCGGGAGGTAGTGGGTTCAATTCCCGGTCGAGTCATACCAAAGACTTACAAAAATGGTACTAACAGCTGCCTTGCTTAACGCGCAGCAAAAAGAGGTTAGTGTTAGGAATGGTCGGCCTGGTGTCAGGATAATGTGACTGGGTGGGACATCATGCTACATGTTTGCGGCATGATCCACCAGTGCTAGACATCACTATAAACTGCCTCACTGCAGACATCGTAGCGATATGACTGAAAAATTGTTAAAGCTACGTTAAAAATCAAAATCAATCAAACAAGAAAACCAGTACGCAATGCACAATTCCTATACTATTTGTATGCTACGCATGTGTGTCCCTTGCAGAAATCATTTACCGTTTATCATGTTCGGCAAGTGTGCCAAATGTAGAAATTATATACTTTTTTGAATGCTTGGCAATTGTTCCCAATTTACACGCTGTACATTGTTTTTCATGCTCGGTACGCATGCCCATTGCAAAAGTTACGTACTATGTTTAATGTTTGGCACGTGTTTACAAGGCGGAATTCCTAAAAACAATTTCATGCCCAGCCCGTGTGCCCAATGCAGAATTCATATGCTATTTAAAAACTTAATGTAACACATTTCTTGTAACTATTAGTGTCATTTTAAATGATTGCCTGTTAAATTACTGGTTGAGATCATATGTTAACATTTCTTAATGGACTAATGTTCTATGAAAGTACCAGTATCATATGGCATCAGTAGGTCTATCATCAGGAACATCATCATCCAAATTCTTCTTTTTATGCATTTAACGCGCTATGTATTCACCACCTTTATCCTTGGCAATTTCATGTCCTGTTGTCCAAAAATGGACGTGGACTCCCTGATATACAATGTTTTGTCACGTTGGTGTCGATGGCATTTATACGGTAAATTAAACTAGTTTCTGAATCTCCTTACATTGTTAATGTATACAATGATTTATAACATGTCATTGGATGCAAAATATACCATCTGTCTTGCTGTCCTAAACTGATTAGCAAAACTAAATGTCTAGAAGTGTTTTGAAGAAAGATCGTGTAATGTATGTTTTCCTTCATCCTTTGCACACAAGATGTAGATTAGACTACCCTCTGATGCTCTAATTAAACCTGGCAATACCTTCATACGCTTTTGTATTGTGAAATAAAAAAAAGTATTCTCAGCCTGTTGATTAATCTTTGTCTGCTAATTAATTAATTTATTAGTTGGGACTTTTTTAATATGCAACGGTACTTGCTGCGAAATTATGTATACTATTTTATGAGCAAACTCAACTGCAAATCTGACTTTGTCAATATATACCAGCTTGCTGAAGTCTGGCAATTGTCCAGAAAGAAAGAAAGAAAGAAAGAAAGAAAGAAAGAAAGAAAGAAAGAAAGAAAGAAAGAAAGAAAAAAAAAACGGTTTACATTTCTGATCTACGTCCCTGCCAAAGACGAAACCATCACATAATAGAAAATTAGTCCAGATTACAAGCATATGTTTCATACTGGAATCACACAATGGATATATTCGTTGAATAAATCAGGATTTATTTATTAGATCCGAATAGCGTTTTAATTTAAAAGTACTTACCAATAGGAGGTGCCGGCGGTGGCGATGGTAGAACAGGAGGAGATTCTAATAATAATAATAATAATAATAATAATAATAATACTAATACTAATACTAATGCTAATAATTATGTTATTATCTGAAGCTAGCATATTTGGTAAATATAGACAATCTTCTATACAGCATATTACGTTTCAAGCACAAGGTTTATTTACTTTGTATAGCATGGCTACTTATAAAAATGTAGATTCTTAAGTCTAAGAACCCAAGATTTCAAAACGTTTTACTTATATGCAAATATTATTAAAGAAGCTATGACGAGGAAAATTTAGCATTGAATTGTAAACTTTAGCTGTCATTATGAGAAGATATGCATGTTCATCCTAGCTACGAATATCTCGTGGTGCTTCCTTAATTGTAGTGAAGGCGAATATATTGATTTATCCCATCGATATATTCTCATGCTTCATTTACCTATCTGAAAATGGCGACATCTTTTGAAACCACTAACTGACTTTGGTAAAACATCAACCCATTTTCGGTTTCATTGTGAGTTAAATGTGTAGTGTTTCGAGTTTATACACTTTTTCACTGCAGATGCTTTCTTCTTTGACTACGTTGATCTAAGTAAAGAAGGCAAAATGCTGTTCTCTGCTCAAGAGCGTACAAAAGGGACGGGTGTGGGTGGGGTGGAGATGGTGGACAGGAGGCTGCTCCGGGCGCCAGAGGCCTTCAGGTTCCAAAACCATTTTGGGCTTTCATCGTCGCCCCGAGAGCCATGTGCCCTTAATATACCACTGTCTATGCTAGTCATAAGTTAAAAAAAAAATGACAAAAAATCACACAAATGAATATTGCATCTCTTACAAATTAGTCCCATATATTTGTCAGGAATCCAACATGACGGCGGCTCTTCACAACGGTTACTATTATTTTCAGCAATTAGAAGAGTTTCTTCATCCCGTTAAACATATGTATAAATTAAGATTTATTTCAATTTATTATTTATTCATATCGCTGATTCTGTTACTTTACTTCTTATTTATAATCAACAAATGCTTTTTCAAATCGATCGTTGTTTTTCGTAAAGTCAATCTGTTCCTTTCGAATCATTGTAAAAATGTACGAGATCTATAACAGTAAAAATGGTTGAATAGAAAATTATATACTTTTATACATCAAACGGAGAATTAACATCTTCTGTAATACCGGGCTATTTAGGCATTATGATATTAGTAAATTCAATTTTCTCTTCACAGTTCTAATTATGTCAAGTCTTTTTGCGCCGGTAAATATTTGTTATTTTTATTTTTCTGTACGATAGTGTGCACAATCGTAAAATTTTTAAAAGAACTTTTGCTTTTAAAATTTAAGTTTTGTCATATAGAAATGTGTGTGTGTGTGTGTGTGTGTGTGTGTGTGTGTGTGTGTTTGTGTGTAAAAAATTATCCCGCGCCAGTAATTTTTAATACAACTTCGAGTGTTCTTGTGTAGGGACAAGAGATTGTGATCTGCAAAAGCATTCTCACATTTCCTTCTACTTGAGTTTACAGTATGTTAGATCTGCCAGATTGTTAGCACGTATCATTTATTTTCCAATGTTTTTCCATCATGAGCTCTTTCTTTACATCATATAGATCTTCTTTTCTTTTGCAAATCCTATGTAGAGTTTTAAAGTTTTCTTTTAAAAATAGCTTAAGTGCACATTAGAAATTTTTTAACAGGACGGAACATGACTCTCGTGTAACTTTTGGCCAAAATGAGTACCCAAATAGGAACTTTGTGTATGCTTTCCTACGTCCAACGATATTTAGTTTTAAGTTTGATTCCATGAACATCTCAAAATATTTCAGCATCCAGAGTTACACTTGACAATATACTTACTTTGTGGAAACTGGATGACGGGAGGTTTCTTTGCTGGAAGTGGACGTTTATTTATTATTTGTCGTGCACTCGATTTACAGCTGTAAAAAAGGGAACATCTTCATGTACATTTGTGTATTTTGTCATTAGAAGTTTACCGAAAAAGTTATACATCCAAACTTTTCAAATAGTAAATAAAGTAGATCTAGTGCTGGATCATTCCCAGACTTCATCGCGCTGCAATCAGATTACGTTTTAAAACAGCTGAATACAGTCATTAATCTATTCTAGACTTGACTGCGCTACTATCGGATTACGTCTAAAAATATATCAGCTGAAATCAACCATTAATCTTTTCTAGACTTGACTGCGCTACTAATTACGTCTAAAAATATATCAGCTGAATTCAGCCATTAATCTATTATATACTTCGCTGTAGGGTCATCTAGTTACAGTAAAATCGATACATATAGCTATTTCAATGAATCTAATAGTACGTAAAGTAGACTTAGAGCTGAAATGATTCATTGATCTATTCAACACTTCACTACACGGTGATCTAGTTAAGTCTATCAATTTCTCAAACGAATCTAGTCAATAATCTCGTCAAAACATCACCGCATGGTTGTCTTGTTAAAACAATCAATATCTCAACTGAGTTTAGTCAATAATCTATTCAACGCTTCACTACACGGTGATCTAGTTAAGTCTATCAATATCTCAAACGAATCTAGTCAATAATCTAGTCAAAACATCACCGCATGGTGGTCTTGTTAAAACAATCAATATCTCAACTGAGTCTAGTCAATAATCTAGTCACCACTTACAACACGGTGATCTAGTTAAGCCTATTAATATCTAAAATGAATCTAGACAATATTCTAGCCAACACTTACTACACGGTGATCTAGTTAAGTCTTTCAATATCTCAACTGAATCTAGTCCTGACACAGTAAACTAGTTAAGTTAATCAGTATCACGCTTGAATCTAGTTATTAATCTACGGTAGACATCGGGAACTATTTAAGTCTATAAATATCTCATAGAATGTTTAGTATTAGATCTATTAGTTGGATTCCTCACTAAACATACACATAACAAAATAAGCTAACGTAAAATCCTGTTTATTAGGACTCTGTGTCCATTGAATATTTTAGGTAATAGGATTGAATAATTTAAACATAAACTAGTATTGCAGATAAACTGAACACAATTAACGAATCGTCCGGTGTCTTATATATTTATAACACAATTAACGAATCGTCCGGTGTCTTATATATTTATAGAAATGTTTTAGTTTACATTTTACATGATACATATCAGCCCGTGTCATGTTAATCCAAAGGGGAAGGATTACTATAATTGTTACGAGAGATTGTCTGCTTTTGTCCTATCGTAGCATCTTTAAATCAAATGGACATAATACATTTCTCTTGTGTTTGGTGAGGGGGGAGGGGGGGGGGGCGGTGTTTTCCTTTTTCGTTTAATTTGTTGGGATAGTGTGCACTTGCCCAGTATTAACAGTTTAATGCAAGAACCACAATTTTCATACTCACCATTCTATTTTGAATTTAGGAAATCCGCGTTTGCTTATGTCACACGCAAGCCAAAGGACAACTGCCAAGATCACCACTATCATCAAGGCAGACAATGTCAACCAGGCAACATTCCGGCCATCCTCTATAAACGATTTGTATCGTGTTTCCGTCGTCGTAGTAGTGACCGTTGTAGTCGTGGCTACCTTCACAATTACGTTAGCATACGTCGATAATCCGCCTCCGTCGGTCACTACGGCTACAAATGTCACAGATCCGTCAATGCCAATAGAGTTGATCGAAGATGAAACGTAAAGTTGTCCAGTCAGGGAAGTTATTCCAAAATATGTCGTGTTAAGCGATGATTGGTCAAGGCTGTAATACAATTTTCCGTATGTTCCCAAGTCGCCATCAATGGCGGTGACCTTACCAATAGTTGTTCCGGTGGCAGAACCGTAAGTGACGAAAAATGTATACGATGCCGGTACAAATATGGGTATATTGTCATTAATGTTATCTAAAACGAAGACAACAATTGACACATTTTAAATAAATCAAAATAAATATAATTAATAATAAAAGTTTAATTACCAAATTTAGTATATAATCGTAAATTGTATTTTAAATCTATCCAGCTTATCGAATGTATTCAAATATTTGAATTATACATAATATGTACTTCATGTCTTATTGTTTTTCATTATTTAAAATTATCTTTGCATATTTTCATATTATATATTTGCTTCTGATTTTTTAATGCTAATTATAAGAAAACTATATAAAAAAAAATACGATGTGAATTGGGACAGAGTCATGTGGCATGTCATATTTTGAACATGTATCATAATGAAAATTGTAAATTAAAAAATAATGTCATGTACTTTATTCTCTCGTACATGAATTATGACTGACTGGAGAGAGGAAATAGTGATGGTAGAATATATTCGGATACCTTCTCCTAGTATTATGCACTTTAAGCTCATCTAGAGGTATTAACAAAAGTCATCCAATTGTTTCCAAAAAGTACATGTTGATCGAAACAGAGCTTCATATAACTTTTAAGCATATATTCAACTGAGAAGGAATTACCCAACTGTGAGAATAATTGGTAATTAGCTGATAATGTGCGTAAAATATCTCAGCCGTAATTAATTTTATTTCATTGTTTTTTGTGGCCCAACAATTCCTTAATGTGTAATATAACTACAGTTCATTTATCTACAAAGACTGCTCACTTAATCGTATTGATAGGGATGCCGTTGCTGTAAGGCCGCCATTGTCAGTAACGGTGACGGTACAGTTCAAAGATGTTGGTAATGCTCCAAGATCGTAATCATAGTCTGAAGCAAACGTCAGTAATCCGTTTGCAGGCGCCATGGTAAAAAGTCCGGTATAGGTTCCGCAGTCATTGCTGTAAGATTGATTTTCGCCAGCGTCAACATCCGTTACGCCATATACCGGATCTGGTAATGCTGTTCCACCCTAAATAACGATGTTTCAAAACAAACAAAACGTAAATAAATAAATACTGGCATATAAAAATAGAACTTCTCTTATCCAATGGCCTTTTATAAAACAGCCAATTTTAATCCTACTTTTACATTCAGATTAACTCCCGAATTAATTCGATATATGTAATACGTGTACCGAAATCTAGCAACCAATATGTAACATGTGTACCGAAATCTAGCAACCAATATGTAACATGTGTACCGAAATCTAGCAACCAATATGTAACACGTGTACCGAAATCTAGCAATCAATATGTAACATGCGTACCGAAATCTAGCAACCAATATGTAACATGTGTACCGAAATCTAGCAACCAATATGTAACACGTGTACCGAAATCTAGAAATCAATATGTAACATGTGTACCGAAATCTAGCAACCAATATGTAACATGTGTACCGAAATCTAGCAACCAATATGTAACACGTGTACTGAAATCTAGCAATCAATATGTAACACATGTACCGAAATCTAGCAACTAATATATAACATGTGTAATGAAATCTAGCAACCAATATGTAACATGTGTACCGAAATCTAGCAACCAATATGAAACATGTGTACCGAAATCTAGCAACCAATATGTAACACGTGTACCGAAATCTAGCAATCAATATGTAACATGTGTACCGAAATCTAGCAACCAATATGTAATATGTGTACCGAAATCTAGCAACCAATATGTAACACGTGTACCGAAATCTAGCAATCAATATGTAACATGTGTACCGAAATCTAGCAACCAATATGTAACATGTGTACCGAAATCTAGCAACCAATATGTAACACGTGTACCGAAATCTAGCAATCAATATGTAACATGCGTACCGAAATCTAGCAACCAATATGTAACACGTGTACCGAAATCTAGCAATCAATATGTAACATGCGTACCGAAATCTAGCAACCAATATGTAACATGTGTACCGAAATCTAGCAACCAATATGTAACACGTGTACCGAAATCTAGCAATCAATATGTAACATGTGTACCGAAATCTAGCAACCAATATGTAACATGTGTACCGAAATCTAGCAACCAATATGTAACACGTGTACCGAAGTCTAGCAGCCAATATGTAACACGTGTACCGAAATCTAGCAACCAATATGTAACACGTGTACAGAAATCTAGCAACCAATATGTAACACGTGTACCAAAATCTAGCAACCAATATGTAACACATGTACAGAAATCTAGCAACCAATATGTAACACATGTACCGAAATCTAGCAACCAATATGTAACATATGTACCGAAATCTAGCAACCAATATGTAACATTTGTACCGAAATCTAGCAGCCAATAAATTCCTAAGACTGAGTACTTGTGTATTTGTTATACATATGCTATGTAGGACATACTATTAGCAATCAGGTTTTGTGAGTTTTACGTCACGTTTAACGCTATATTAGCTTTATCATTGCTAAGAAATGGGAACTGAATATCTCTCCCAGGGACAGACGCCGAGACAACTGATCAGGGCTAGACCAGAAGGGAATCCAACAAGCTAATCCATTGAATCAAGATTCCATAGTTTACCGAAATAAGATACCGCGTCTCCATAATTATTAGTAGCTTTGGAATATTATTAATGGTTACAGTTTTGAAGAAATGTATACATGGTATACAATCCACGGGATACGGTACATTTCAGCTTAAAGAAACAAGTCACTTGGATAGCAACAAATATTTAAACCTCGTTCAAGTCAACATTCGCCCTTCCAGATATTGTAGCCAGTTGTAGTTGATCAAAGTAAACATGACTCATTAAGGTTAAACTCCATAGTAATTTAAAAGTTGTGAAAGAGGGATAGATGTAAGGCAAATTTTGTGTGCATTTGAGACAGGCACTGTGATGGGAATCTTTACATTAGAGACAGGGACTGTGATGGGAATGTTTTCATTTGAGACAGGAACTGTGATGGGAATCTTTACATTTGAGACAGGCACTGTGATGGGAATGTTTTCATTTGAAACAGGGACTGTGATGGGAATGTTTACATTTGAGACAGGCACTGTGATGGGAATGTTTACATTTGAGACAGGCACTGTGATGGGAATGTTTACATTTGAGACAGGCACTGTGATGGGAATGTTTACATTTGAGACAGGCACTGTGATGGGAATCTTTACATTTGAGACAGGGACTGTGATGGGAATGTTTACATTTGAGACAGGCACTGTCATGGGAATGTTTACATTTGAGACAGGGACTGTGATGGGAATGTTTACATTTGAGACAGGCACTGTGATGGGAATCTTTACATTTGAGACAGGCAATGTGATGGGAATGTTTACATTTGAGACAGGCATTGTGATGGGAATCTTTACATTTGAGACAGGGACTGTGATGGGAATGTTTACATTTGAGACAGGGACTGTGATGGGAATCTTTACATTTGAGACAGGGACTGTGATGGGAATGTTTACATTTGAGACAGGGACTGTGATGGGAATGTTTACATTTGAGACAGGCACTGTGATGGGAATCTTTACATTTGAGACAGGCACTGTGATGGGATTCTTTACATTTGAGACAGGGACTGTGATGGGAATCTTTACATTTGAGACAGGCACTGTCATGGGAATCTTTACATTTGAGGCAGGGACTGTGATGGGAATGTTTACATACTGATATCCTACTTTCATATTCATATAATATATATATATATATATATATATATATATATATATATATATATATATATAAACAAGATCGTTTTTTTTTTTTTTTTTTCTTCCATTTGACTTCTGATACGATGTCAGATCATTGTTCTGAATATCCCATTGAAGAAAAAAATGGGCAATAATGTTTCGTTAGAAGATCAAGCCGTATGTATTATTGGAAACTACGTACAGCTAGGACTTAGAATACCATTTATGACAATATTTTAAATAATAATAATAATAATAATAATAATAATAATAATAATAATAATAATAATAATAATAATAATAATAATAATACAAGTTAAGTTGGAGAATTAATTCGTTATTTGAATTGTTTAATATATTGCGTTCAAGTGAGCACCATATCGATAGTCACTAGCCCGCATTTTCTTCAAGTCATTCGAGATGCTTGTTTGTGTGTGTGTGTGTGTGTGTGTGTGTTTATGTGTATGTGTGTGTTTTTGTACGCTTTCGCATCATTTTCAAATTACTTACCGTTGCTTCGTTTGCAATAATAGCATAAAGTGCCTGGTTAAAAGATGGAGCCTCGTTGACGTTTGTAACTTCTATGGACAACGTTTTAGTGTTGTTTGACAAACCGTCACTGACGGTGACGGTAAAATTAAAACTCGTGCTGTTCAGGGTCTCGAAGTTTAAGACTGTTCCTGAAGTACTAACGAGTCCACCTAGAACAGAAAGGTCATGTTATCGAATGTCACGAAGAAAAAAAAATCACGGACTTATCAAAATAGTATCTCAAAGAAAAAGAAAACATTCTGCAAGATTAAAGACTGGTGGAACTCTACGCTTTTTAAGTAACAAAATATAAGCAAGAACATACTTTGAACTGACTCTTGAATTCAAAGTTTAAAATAGCCCATTTTTCCAAAAACATAATTTTGACATCTTATTTAATTTTGTGGATCTACGTATTTTATGTTTCCTATTTTTATTATTATTATTATTATTATTATTATTATTATTATTATTATTATTATTATTATTGTTGTTGTTGTTGTTGTTGTTATTGTTAGTAGTAGTAGTAGTAGTAGTAGTAGTAGTAGTAGTAGTAGTAGTAGTAGTAGCAGTAGGTAGCAAACACTCACTAGAACTATTGATAGCGAAATAGTTCATTCCACTTCCAGATAAGGACGTCATACTGTATGTGTGGCTATTGCCAACATCAGGATCGGAGATGCTGATCTGGTATATAGCTGTCCCCAGGACTGTATTTTCCGACACGGTGAGAGCTGATCCTAGGGGCAGGTTGTTTATGTTAACAGCGTTGTTTATATCTGTGAGCAATAATTTGAAAATATTACTATGCTGACCAAAATTGCAAATTTTACTGTAAAAGTGTTCTTATATGATGATTAACGACGAAGATGCATTTTTCGCGGATTTGTACGGAAATTAGCAAAGTATCGCTACATATTACACCTTGACTGTTGCATACATCTTATTCCATCTCCATGTATGTTTTAATCGTAATTTCTCAGTAAATAATCAGTTAATTTATTAAACGAGATATATACTTATCTCGATACCTTTGACGTTTGACTATTTGAATACAAACGTTTATTAAGAAAGACAAATATCGTTTAGAACCTTTCCCCCTAAGCTAAGACAATTTTTCCTTTGGAATTCCATCCCGTCGCTAAGACAACAATTGCAAACAACAGATGTAAATCTTCAAAAATCGCTTACTCAGCACTTTTATTTTACTGCTCCCACAGGCCCATAACTTCTATTAGTACATGAAACCCGCGCAGTCATCTACGCGTGCTTCTTGAAGATCTTAGTAGGTAAGGCGGTACCAATTGTTTTTCCATCGACCTTAATGATAATGTATTGTGAAATAATATGCTTTATATCCCACTTCAGCATGCTTGCCACACAATGTCATAACGAACAATGTCAGATTGTCAAATGTTCAAGGACGGAACCAGATAAAACCATGGCATTGAAGAGAGATAACTATGCTGGAACTAAACAGGGGTAAGAGTTATCTAGAAAAAAAAACATACTATATTTAAAAAAAAACAACATAAAATACAAAATATGATCTAGATATAAATTAACATATCTCACAATTTGCCAAGAGGCTCAAGTTTTTATTTACAGCCTTACAGAAAGTACGATTCTTACATAATGGACCAATCACATCTAGTTTTGGTGTTTATTGTACAGTTGGTACAATTATACAGTACCAGCAAAGATTATCCCTCGCCGTAAGTCCGTACAGATGCAGTTCATGTTAGGAGGATAAGAGTGACATATGCTTGACAGACGCGAGGACACATTAATGGACAAAACAAATCACAGAATATCTGCAAATCTATGAAATTACTTGAAATAAGAATGTCACAGAATATCTGCAAATCTATGAAATTACTTGAAATGAAAATGTCACAGAATATCTGCAAATCAATGAAATTACTTGAAATAACTGTCACAGAATAGCTACAAATCTATGACATTACTTGAAATAAGAATGTCACAGAATATCTGCAAATCTATGAAATTACTTGAAATAACAATGATCGTATTCCTATTCTCTAGAACCTTGATTTATTTATGTATTTACTTATTTATCCATCATCATCGTCGTCATCATCACCATCATCATCATCATCATCATCATCATCATCATCATCATCATCTTCTTCTTCTTCTTCTTGTTCTTCTTGTTCTTGTTCTTCTTCTTCTTCTTCTTCTTCTTCTTCTTCTTCTTCTTCTTCTTCTTCTTCTTCTTCTTCTTCTTCTTCTTCTTCTTCTTATTATTATTATTATTATTCTATATTCTTCTTCATCATCATCGTCTTCTTCTTCTCGTCATGAAAGAAGGTTAACTTACTTGTTATATCGACTGTAAGTGTTTTCGGACCAACGAGTGACTTCCCATCATATACAGAAATGTACAGATCGTATCCCACGGTAGTCTGGCCACTTAGGTCTTGGTTCAGTTGCACAAGTCCAGCTGTCAAGGTAGTATGTGAAAAAGACAGCTTTAAATGGAATGATACAAACTTATATGGCTACGCGTTATATTACATTTTATATCATTAACTAGGATCGACCCCCAACCCTTTCCATACCCCGACCCTTTCCATACCCCGACATTTTCCATACCCCGACATTTTCCATACCCCCGACCCCCGCAACTGACAGAGACTAGGTTGTTAGATAATTTGAAATCTATTTGAATTAGTTAACGGAATAATGTTAATAAAAATGCAGGTTTAAAAAATGAAAATGGCATTGTAATACTAATTGTGTACATTTTGGATTTGAACCATGGGAAGAAGCTAAGTATAATATACATTGTTGCAGGACAAATTAACAATTAACTTGACGAAGTCTCTTTTGTAGAACATATCGTCGACAGTTAGTATCGGGGTTTTGTGTCTCGATTAATAGTGACCGAAAACGTGGAAACATAGGGAGTGGTGATGGTATATAGGTAGTGGTGATGGTATATAGATAGTGGTGATGGCATATACGTAGTGGTGATGGTATATAGTTAATGGTGATGGCATATAGGTATAGGAATATATGTAGTGCAGATGGTATATAGGTAGTGGTGATGGCATATATGTAGTGGTGATGGTATATAGGTAGTGGTGATGGCATATATGTAGTGGTTGTGGCGTTAGACGACCCAAAATTAAATTATAACCATGTGTTATCAAGTAAGTCGGACAAGCCACTGTTTATTGTTACACATGACCGCAGGCTAACACCATCCCTTACGTAAGTTTGTCATAGTTAAGAGAGGAAGCCGACCCAAGACCGTCAGAAGTGCAATTAGTACCTTGGGCTGGAAGGATATTTTGTACATCAAAGAAGCTGCCAGAAGGAGTGGGCGTTCCTTATCTTCTGGATACGCTGACTGACCGCCAGATTGAATAAGTCGAGTGGATAGGGCCCCAGCGCTACCCAATCAGAATCGAGGAAGGGGTGGGACCCTGATTTATTTTAAAATATATATCTTTAACCCTGCCAGCGAGCGTTAGTTGCCATAGTTCGTTACAGAGAACTTACCCGTGAATTGGAACTCCGGTCGGCCATACGTTAATTGGCGGTAAAACCTTAGGAACAGAATTCTAAGTGTAGCTTCTAAAAAGGAAGCTTCGAGGGACAGACTAGTGAGTGGTCCCAGTGTCTCCATTAGAGACGGAAGGAAGAGAAGGAAAGAGGGAAATCTGGAGAGGAAGCTTCGGTGGACAGACCAGGGAAAGTGGTCCCAATCGTCTTGATAAAGAACGGAAGGAAAGAGAAGGAAGGAGAGAAGTCGGGAGAGGTGAAATCCAGGTGTAGTGAGAGGATCGAATAAATAGATGAGTACAACCAAAGGCCAGGTGGAAAATCGAACTCACACTGAAAATCATGAGATGAAATAGGCTATCACTTAGAGGACGAGTGATTGTGTGACGTTTAAATTTATAGGCTTCATTAAATTGTTATTGTTTGAATTTCATCTTCGTGTTATATATATATATATATATATATATATATATATATATATATATATAGTGGTGTTCGGGGTGCTCTGGGAGCTGTAGTAGTATTTCTGGTGGGTGGCGTGTCGTGCTCCTTCGGGAGTAGCCTGTCCATCTTTGGTCCTCACCAGGCGCTCAGCCCTCACCTGTGTCTCCAAGCAGCTGTAGCATGCACAGCGGCCACACCACGGGCAACGGCTTCGACTGGCCGGCTAAACCAGGTGGAGGGTAGCCGATGAGCCTCAAACCCTCGGTGACTTAGGAGTTTGCCTATCCTTGCATGTAAAGCCAGATTCGGCAGAATGGGCGGAAGAGATCAACTGGGTGATCCAACGGCCACAAAGGCGAATCTGCAAACACTTTGTGGAGAGCGTAGGGTATGACAAGGCACGGAAGACGTCATAGCCATCCAATGCAGCCGAAGTAGTCCCCAGCCATGACGAATCTTCGTACCACTGAGTTCTAACTACCAAGGCCGAGAGAGTGAGGCTGTTTCTGTGCAAAGGCTGTTTCACTTTAATCTCCTTCACGCACAGGTTATGTTGTGCACCTTATCATCACACTCATCGTTCTTTACCTACACCTACCAAAGTCTTTCGGCGATGGGCGACTGGCGACGCCACAGGTGGAGATGAGCACTGGGAGTTGTAGTAAGAGACCTGCACGTAGGCGGCCCTTGGACAAGTGGTAGATCTGCTCTGTACCCAAGGCAGCAGATCAGTTCGGCAGCATCCAGGGGTGACTGAGCAGACCTTTTTAGGACGGCTCTGCTCACCCTGAATAGGGAGAGGCCTAGAAAAGGTGGCCTAAAAAAAGCTTGCCTTGTAAAATTCTGGTCAGCATACCGCGGCTGGCAAGATCATCCATATCTGCTTATTATTGGAGCATGGAACAGCCGTACTCTCATGGACAAAGAAAACGTAGCATGACCCCACAGGAGAACAGCTCTAGTTTCTAAGGAGCTAGCACGCTACAATATTGACATCGCAGCCTTGAGTGAAACCAGGTTCGCAGAAGAGGGTTCTCTTACTGAGCTAGGCAGCGGCTTCACATTCTTCTGGAAAGGAAAAGCCCAAAATGAGGACAGGATCCATGGAGTCGGCCTGGCTATCAAATCAAGTCGACTGAAGCAGCTCCCGGAAATGCTGTTCGGTATCAATGAGAGGCTAATGAAATTGCGAATACCTATAAGCCAAAAACGGCACGCAACAATCATCAGTGCATACGCCCCTACCCTATCGAGTCAAGCAGAAACCATCGAGCAGTTCTATACGGACCTCAGCTCTGTACTTAGCTCAATTCCAACTGACGACAAGATCATACTACTGGAGGACTTCAATGCCCGTGTTGGCTGCAATTATGTTCGATGGAAAGGTGTGCTTGGCAAGCACGGTGTCGGCAGAATGAACAGCAACGGCCTGCTCCTACTCAGCAAATGCACAGAATTTAACCTCCTAATCACAAACTCAATGTTCAGAATGGCGGACAAACACAAGAACACCTGGATGCACCCCAGATCTCGCCAATGGCACTTAATTGACTATGTAATAGTACGCCAGCGTGATGCCAAGGATGTCCAAATCACCAAGGCCATGCGAGGAGCAGAATGCTGGACAGACCACAGACTTGTCAGAACTACCCTACAGCTGAACATTGCCCCTCACCACCTAAGACGTCCTAAGCTTGTGCGCACAGCCCTCAACGTTGTCAAATGCAGCAGCCTTCCACCCAGCTCGATTTCCAGAAGAGACTAGATGACATGCTGTCAACAAACGGACCGTTATGTGGAAACGCCTCTGAAAAATGGAACAAGCTCAGGGACATAATAAGAGAAACAGCTATGACAACCATGGGTCCAAAGAAGCGAATCCATCAAGACTGGTTCGACGAGAACAACGCTGCCATTGAAGATCTGCTTGCCTGAAAAAATAAAGCTTTTATGGACTGGCAAAATGACACAAACTCCATCCCCCAAAAAGATCGCTTCAAATCCTATCAGGCTGAGGCTCAGAGAGAAATCCGCAAGATGCATGACCAATGGTGGGAAAAGAAAGCCGAGGAAGTGCAAAGCTATGCCGACACTAACAACTCCAAAGAGTTCAACAACGCCATCAAGTCAATCTTCAGCCACACAATGTCCAGCTCTACGCCTTTGCTTGCTGCAGATAGCAGTACATTAATAAAAGACAAAAATGTCATTAAGGAAAGATGGAAAGAGCACTTTAATCAGCTCCTAAACCTGCCCTCATCAGTCAGCCAATATGTTCTTGACCAAATACAACAACAGCCAACGCTCAACCAACTGGATATTCCGCCAAAGATGGAGGAATTGAGAAGTGTCATTAAACAAACAAACTGTGGCAAGGCACCTGGAAAGGATGGTATCCCAGCGGAGGTGTACAAGACTCTCAGTATGCAGTCTCTGGAGGCATTCTACGACATCCTAATCAGCATCTGGACGGAAGAAGAGATGCCAGACGACCTCCGTGATGCATCAATTGTGACCCTCTATAAAAACAAAGGCACGCGTATGGACTGCAGTAACTACAGAGGCATCTCCCTGCTTTCCGTTGCTGGCAAAATACTTGCTCGCATCTTGCTCAACAGGCTTTTTGCAGCAGTGTCAGAAAATAACCTCCCCGAGTCTCAGTGTGGTTTTCGCCCAGACCGCAGCACCATTGACATCATCTTCACAGTGAGACAAGTCCAAGAGAAGTGCCTTGAGCAGAACATGAATCTATATGCTGTCTTCGTGGATCTGACAAAGGCTTTCGATACAGTCAACAGAGACGCACTGTGGGTAGTACTCAAGAAACTTGGTTGTCCTCAGAAGTTTACCAACCTCATCCGGCTCCTCCACATTGACATGAATGGAGAGATTCTCTCAGACGGTGAACCCTCAGAGAAATTCCCCATATATAATGGTGTCAAACAGGCTTGTGTACTCGCTCCAGTACTCTTCAACCTCTTCTTCACACAGGTACTACTCCATGCCATAAGGGACATTGATACTGGCATCTACATTAGGTATCGCCTGGATGGATCAGTGTTTGATCTCCGTCGCCTAGCTGCAAAAACCAAGACACTAGAAAGACTCATCATTGATGCACTCTTTGCAGATGACTGCGCCCTCATGGCCCATGAAGAGACTCACCTACAAGCAATCGTGGACAGATTCTTTGAAGCCTCCAACCTATTTGGAGCCAGAATTAGTCTAGGAAAGATAGAAGTCATCTTCCAGCCCGCCCCAAACACTGTCCATTCGCAACCCTGTATCACCATTGGCGACACGCAGCTGAAGAATGTGGACAGTTTCAAATACCTTGGCAGCACAATATCTAGTGATGGCTCTCTGGACAAAGAGATCACTGCAAGGACCCAAAAAGCCAGTCAAGCACTAGGACGACTCCGAACCAAGGTCTTTCAGCACAAGGACATACGTCTGTTAACAAAGCTGAAGGTGTACAATGCAGTTGTCCTCACGTCTCTATTATATGGCTGTGAAACGCGAACACTCTACAGAAGGCACATCAATCAGTTAGAACAATTCCAACAGCGCTCCCTGAGATCTATCATGCGGATCAAGTGGCAGGACCGAATCACAAACCTGAAAGTCCTTGATAGAGCCAAGCATCGAAGCCAAAATAATCTAGGCCCAGCTTCGATGGACTGGCCATGTCATCCGCATGGATCAAAGCAGAATCCCAAAGCAGTTGTTCTATGGCGAGCTATCCCTGGGGAACCGAAACCAATGCCGACCTCACAAGATGTACAAAGACAACCTCAAGACAAACATCAACTGAGCAGACCTTCATCCACGCCAGCTCGAGCTCGCTGCCTCAGACAGAAAGCATTGGCGAGCCCTGACCAGAAAAGCCTGTTCCACCTTTGAGGCTGAACGTCGCCAGCGTCTTGCTGCAACCCGTGAGAGACGCCACAGATATGTATCCCAGATACCAACAACCACCGGTGTCCCATGCCCCACCTGCAACCGCATGTGTGTATCGGAATTCGGACTCCGGAGTCACATGCGCGTCCACCGTTGAAGGAAAGTGCACAACTTGTCTTCCTAGACTCGAGAGACTACCAAGATATATATGTATATAATTTAACCGTCGGCAGTGCTGACTGGAGGCTCAGAGCCGTATACCTATTTGGTCATTAATTTAAATTTAAATTCACGAGCCAGGTGGAACTTCCATAATATTTTAATTAATATTTTGGAAGTACCCCACCCGAACCTATGCAAACGCTACAGTGGTGATGGTATATAGGTAGTGGCATATAGGTAGGGGTGATGGCTTATATAAAGTGGTGATGGTATATAGGTAGTTGTAATGCAGAGGCGTAGCGATGATATTTTGCGCCCGGGGACGAACTATAAAATTGGCGCCCCATCGATCTTGTGACCGATTTATTACCCTTGTTTACTTATTATAATGTAACGTTGTAAGCCTCATTTTAGCGCCCCTGTACCTTTGCGCCCGGGAACATATGTACTCCTCTGCCCCCCTCTCGCTACGCCTCTGTTGTGATGGTATATAAGTAGTTGTGATGGTATATAGGTAGTGGTGATGGTATACAGGTAGTGGTGATGGTATATAGGTAGTGGTGATGGTATATAGGTAGTGGTGATGGTATACAGGTAGTGGTGATGGTATACAGGTAGTGGTGATGGTATATAGGTAGTGGTGATGGTATATAGGTAGTGGTGATGGTATATAGGTAGTGGTGATGGCATATACGTAGTGGTGATGGTATATAGGAGGTGATGGAGCCAGGGTTTACTAGATAAGGTTAAAGTACGCATTCATCAATGATAACGCCAATAGTAAAAAAAAAATTAATAAAAGGTTTTCTGTAATTTTCTTTATTCTCCTTATCTTTTGTTTCCTTTGAAGATATATTGTTTTGAAAGTTATCAAAGTTGCGCTTAGTGTAAACTGATGTAAATCTAACTTTATAAAAGCAGTGATGTGCCGAATTCCGTTTGATATCACTTTGCTAATTGTTAAAAATAGCGTTTGGAGACTAAACTGGTAATTAATGAGGCTAACGTAGAGATATTAAAGACGAACAATAAGACAGCAGCAAATAACAGTGAGAGACAAACGATTTGCATTCAAAGAGCTGCTGAAAAGTGTTAAAATTAGATATTTTAAAAGCACATTCAATTAACTGGAAATTTAACTGAGTCGATGATAAATGTTACAGAAATATTAAGATCAATTAGAGAAAAAAAAATTACCATTTGTTGAAAAGGTGAAATATCTGTTCAAAGAAAAGTGTGTTATTAGATCGGTTATATCTGAGGCAAATCTGTTAAAGCAACATTTGTTATCTTTATAGAAATAAGACGCAAGTTTTGGTGGGGATGAAGCTGAGTAAGTGTTGTATGGGGCTTGTTAAAGTCAAATACAATATTTGCTGGAGTTACTAGTAGTCTCAAAAACAAGAAAAGTTTTCAAATGGTCTATTTGTTCCTAGTTGCACATCTTATTGGACTGTTGTGTTAACATTTACATCAGGGGTGAAAACAAGAAATTTAAAATCGTTCTCTTTACGCACACGCTCTGGCGCTCTATGCCAAAGCAGAACACTAAGTAGGACAGTATTGACATTTTTAAGTTCGAAATCTCTATGTATTGTTAGAATAGCAGGGAATCGGATGGCATTATTAAATCTGAAAGCAGACTATTATCATTATAATCCGTCTTCTATACACACGTTTCGTTTCACATTATATTCTTCAATTTTGTTATTTTGATGTACTTGTAGTTTTTATAATAACCGTTTGAATAGTGTTCTTTAGTATGTTAGCATATATGGCAGAGGTTAGAAAAGTCTTTGGATTTCTGTCATTTTTCTGTTTGTATCTAGCGAGACGTTCTAATTTTGTCACAACCATGTCATCCGATAAGAAAACTATACCGTCACCACCATTAGCAAGATGTAGGATATATATATATATATATATATATATATATATATATATATATATATATATATATATATATATATATATATATATATATATATATATATATATATATATATATATATATATATATATATATAAAATACCTTTCTATCACGAGCAATAATATATTAAGGAAATAACTGACGGGATCTAAGTGCTAAGCGAAACAAGACAAGTTGTTACACGAACCGACCCTAATAATTCAGGTCTGACTCACCTCAGACACCATTTTTTTTTCCTTATAAAGCTTGCTTATTTTTAGCTATATAATCCTTTTTGACCGTATAGTATAAATCTATCTATCTAGCTATATATCGAAGAGTTCAGGCGTAACCAAAATCTTGACTTGAACTTTTAAAAGTTTCAGTCAAATTATTTCACCGAAAGATCACTCAAAGCAAATATAGTCCAAATCCACGGAAATAAGTGCCCATGCCTAAGAAACGAATACTTTACAAAATAATATAATTCACGAAAAGCTGATCAAGATACGTGATTTTGAAAGAGGACAGACAAGTAAACATTATAAAATATATTTTTATGTAATTGTCTTCTCTCAAATTAAAATTGTGTTCACTTACAGTCAAATATAGTAAATGGACAAGATGACGAGTTACAGGTCATGCTGTAAAAAAGCTGGTCATTTTCTGCGTCCGTTGTTGACACTGTATAAACCACGGTGCCTGTAGTCGCTGTAGCCGACAATTCCACAGATGCTGATACAATAAAAGATATTTTTTTAAAAGTCAAAACAAAAAAGGCGGACATCTGATTTTATGATTAAATTATATCTAGTCTTATTTGAAAAATTGTCGCTTTAAAAGTGTACGACAAATTCATTTCATTAGGAACAATTTCGTTTCCTTGAACTGAACTTTGATTTCACATCATCGTCATATTATTAATGTATATGAGACATCATCATCATATTATTAATGTATATGAGACATCCCCATCATATTAATAATGAATATGAGACATCATCATATTATTAATGTATATGAGACATCATCATATTATTAATGTATATGAGACATCATCATCCTATTATTAATGTATATGAGACATCATCATCATATTATTAATATATATGAGACATCATCATCATATTAATAATGTATATGAGACATCATCATCATATTAATAATATATATGAGACATCATCATATTATTAATGTATATGAGACATCACCATCATATTATTAATGTATATGAGACATCCCCATCATATTATTAATGTATATGAGACATCATCATCATATTAATAATATATATGAGACATCACCATCATATTATTAATGTATACGAGACATCATCATCATATTAATAATGTATAAGAGACATCATCATCATATTATTATTATATATGAGACATCACCATATTATTAATGTATATGAGACATAACCATCATATTATTAATGTATATGAGACATCATCATCATATTAATAATGTATATGAGACATCATCATATTATTAATGTATATGAGACATCACCATCATATTATTAATGTATATGAGACATCCCCATCATATTATTAATGTATATGAGACATCACCATCATATTATTAATGTATATGAGACATCATCATATTATTATTATATATGAGACATCATCATCATATCATTAATGTATATGAGACATCATCATCATATTATTATTATATATGAGACATCACCATCATATTATTAATGTATATGAGACATCACTATCATATTATTAATGTATATGAGACATCATCATCATATTATTAATGTATATAAGACATCATCATCATATTATTAATGTATATGAGACATCATCATCATATTATTAATGTATATGAGACATCATCATCATATTATTAATGTATATGAGACATCATCATCATATTATTAATGTATATAAGACATCATCATCATATTTTTAATGTATATAAGACATCATCATCATATTATTAATGTATATGAGACATCATCATCATATTATTAATGTATATAAGACATCATCATCATATTAATAATGTATATGAGACATCATAATTATATTATTAATGTATATGAGACATCACCATCATATTATTAATGTATACCAGACATCATCATCATATTATTAATGTATATGAGACATCACCATCATATTATTAATGTATATGAGACATCATCATATTATTAATGTATATGAGACATCACCATCATATTATTAATGTATATGAGACATCATCATCATATTATTAATGTATATGAGACATCATCATCATATTATTAATGTATATGAGACATCACCATCATATTATTAATGTATATGAGACATCATCATCATATTATTAATGTATATAAGACATCCCATTCATATTAATAATGTATATGAGATATCCCCATCATATTATTAATGTATATGAGACATCATCATCATATTATTAATGTATATGAGACATCATCATCATATTATTAATGTATATGAGACATCATCATCCTATTATTAATGTATATGAGACATCCCCATCATATTATTAATGTATATGAGACATCATCATATTACTAATGAATATGAGACATCATCATATTATTAATGTATATGAGACATCATCATATTATTAATGTATATGAGACATCCCCATCATATTATTAATGTATATGAGACATCATCATATTATTAATGTATATGAGACATCCCCATCATATTATTAATGTATATGAGACATCATCATATTACTAATGAATATGAGACATCATCATCATATTATTAATGTATATGAGACATCCCCATCATATTATTAATCAATATGAGACATCATCATCATATTATTAATGTATATGAGACATCATCATCATATTATTAATGTATATGAGACATCATCATCCTATTATTAATGTATATGAGACATCCCCATCATATTATTAATGTATATGAGACATCATCATCATATTATTAATGTACATGAGACATCACCATCATATTATTAATGTATATGAGACATCCCCATCATATTATTAATGTATATGAGACATCACCATCAAATTCTTAATATATATGAGACATCACCATCATATTATTAATGTATATGAGACATCACCATCATATTATTAATGTATATGAGACATAATCATCATATTATTAATGTATATGAGACATCCCCATCATATTAATTATGTATATGAGATATCCCCATCGTATTATTAATGTATATGAGACATCATCATCATATTATTAATGTATATGAGACATCATCATATTACTAATGAATATGAGACATCATCATGATATTAATAATGTATATGAGACATCATCATCATATTATTAATGTATATGAGACATCCCCATCATATTATTAATGTATATGAGACATCATCATCATCATATTATTAATGTACATGAGACATCACCATCATATTATTAATGTATATGAGACATCCCCATCATATTATTAATGAATATGAGACATCATCATCATATTATTAATGTATATGAGACATCATCATTTTATTAATGTATATGAGACATCATCATCATATTATTATTGTATATGAGGCATCATCATATTATTAATGTATATGAGACATCCCCATCATATTATTAATGTATATGAGACATCATCATATTATTAAAGTATATGAGACATCATCATCATATTATTAATGCATATGAGACATCATCATCATATTATTAATGTATATGAGACATCATCATATTATTAATGTATATGAGATATCATCATCATATTATGAATGAATATGAGACATCATCATCATATTATTAATGTACATGAGACATCACCATCATATTATTATTAATGTATATGAGACATCCCCATCATATTATTAATGAATATGAGACATCATCATCATATTATTAATGTATATAAGACATCATCATATTATTATTGTATATAAGACATCATCATATTATTATTATTGTATATGAGACATCATCATATTATTAATGTATATGAGACATCCCCATCATATTATTAATGTATATGAGACATCATCATATTATTAAAGTATATGAGACATCATCATCATATTATGAATGAATATGAGACATCATCATCATATTATTAATGTATATGAGACATCATCATCATATTATTAATGTATATGAGACATCACCATCATATTATTAATGTATATAAGACATCATCATCATATTATTAATGTATATGAGACATCCCGATCATATTATTAATGTATATGAGACATCATCATCATATTATTAAAGTATATAAGACATCATCATATTATTATTAATGTATATGAGACATCCCCATCACATTATTAATGTATATGAGACATCATCATCATATTATGAAAGAATATGAGACATCATCATATTATTATTAATGTATATGAGACATCATCATCATATTATTATTAATGTATATGAGACATCATCATCATATTATTATTAATGTATATGAGACATCATCATCATATTATTATTAATGTATATGAGACATCATCATCATATTATTATTGTATATGAGACATCATCTTATTATTAATGTATATGAGACATCCCCATCATATTATTAATGTATATGAGACAACATCATATTATTAAAGTATATGAGACATCATCATATTATTAATGTATATGAGACATCGTCATCATATTATGAATGAATATGAGACATCATCATCATATTATTAATGTATATGAGACATCATCATATTATTAATGTATATGAGACATCATCATCATATTATTATTGTATATGAGACATCATCATCATATTAATAATGTATATGAGACATCATCATATTATTAATGTATATGAGACATCACCATCATATTATTAATGTATATGAGACATCCCCATCACATTATTAATGCATATGAGACATCATCATCATATTATGAATGAATATGAGACTTCATCATCATATTATTAATGTATATGAGACATCATCATCATATTATTATTATATATGAGACATCACCATCATATTATTAATGTATATGAGACATCATCATCATATTATTAATGTATATGAGACATCATCATCATATTATTAATGTATATAAGACATCATCATCATATTAATAATGTATATGAGACATCATCATTATATTATTAATGTATATGAAACATCACCATCATATTATTAATGTATATGAGACATCATCATCATATTATTAATGTATATGAGACATCACCATCATATTATTAATGTATATGAGACATCATCATATTATTAATGTATATGAGACATCACCATCATATTATTAATGTATATGAGACATCATCATCATATTATTAATGTATATGAGACATCATCATCATATTATTAATGTATATGAGACATCACCATCATATTATTAATGTATATGAGACATCATCATCATATTAATAATGTATTTGAGATATCCCCATCATATTATTAATGTATATGAGACATCATCATCATATTATTAATGTATATGAGACATCATCATCATATTATTGATGTATATGAGACATCATCATCCTATTATTAATGTATATGAGACATCCCCATCATATTATTAATGTATTTGAGACATCATCATCATCTTATTAATGTATTTGAGACATCATCATCATATTATTAATGTATTTGAGACATCATCATCATATTATGAATGAATATGAGACATCATCATCATATTATTAATGTATATGAGACATCATCATCATATTATTAATGTATATGAGACATCCCCATCATATTATTAATGTATTTGAGACATCATCATCATATTATTAATGTACATGAGACATCACCATCATATTATTAATGTATATGAGACATCCCCATCATATTATTAATGTATTTGAGACATCATCATGATATTATTAATGTACATGAGACATCATCATCCTATTATTAATGTATATGAGACATCCCCATCATATTATTAATGTATTTGAGACATCATCATCATATTATTAATGTATTTGAGACATCATCATCATATTATTAATGTATTTGAGACATCATCATCATATTACTAATGAATATGAGACATCATCATCATATTATTAATGTATATGAGACATCATCATCATATTATTAATGTATATGAGACATCCCCATCATATTATTAATGTATTTGAGACATCATCATCATATTATTAATGTACATGAGACATAACCATCATATTATTAATGTATATGAGACATCCCCATCATATTATTAATGTATATGAGACATCACCATCAAATTCTTAATATATATGAGACATCACCATCATATTATTAATGTATATGAGTCATCACCATCATATTATTAATGTATATGAGACATCATCATCATATTATTAATGTATATGAGACATCCCCATCATATTAATAATGTATATGAGATATCACCATCATATTAATAATGTATATGAGATATCCCCATCATATTATTAATGTATATGAGACATCATCATCATATTATTAATGTATATGAGACACCATCATATTACTAATGAATATGAGACATCATCATCATATTATTAATGTATATGAGACATCATCATCATATTATTAATGTATATGGGACATCCCCATCATATTATTAAAATATATGAGACATCATCATCATATTATTAATGTACAAGAGACATCACCATCATATTATTAATGTATATGAGACATCCCCATCATATTATTAATGAATTTGAGACATCATCATCATATTATTAATGTATATGAGACATCATCATATTATTAATGTTTATAAGACATCATCATCATATTATTATTGTATATGAGACATCATCATATTATTAATGTATATGAGACATCCCCATCATATTATTAATGTATATGAGACATCATCATATTATTAAAGTATATGAGACATCATCATCATATTATGAATGAATATGAGACATCATCATCATATTATTAATGTATATGAGACATCATCATCATATTTTTAATGTATATGAGACATCACCATCATATTATTAATGTATATAAGACATCATCATCATATTATTAATGTATATGAGATATCACTATCATATTATTAATGTATATGAGACATCATCATATTATTAATGTATATGAGACATCATCATCATATTATGAATGAATATGAGACATCATCTTCATATTATTAATGTATATGAGACATCATCATCATAGTATTAATGTATATGAGACATCATCATATTATTAATGCATATGAGACATCATCATCCTATTATTAATGTATATGAGACATCCCCATCATATTATTAATGTATATGAGACATCATCATATTATTAATGAATATGAGACATCATCATCATATTATTAATGTATATGAGACATCATCATGTTATTAATGTATATGAGACATCATCATCATATTATTATTGTATATGAGACATCATCATATTATTAATGTATATGAGACATCCCCATCATATTATTAATGTATATGAGACATCATCATATTATTAAAGTATATGAGACATCATCATCATATTATGAAAGAATATGAGACATCATGATCATATTATTAATGTATATGAGACATCATCATATTATTAATGTATATGAGACATCATCATCATATTATGAATGAATATGAGACATCATCATCATATTATTAATATATATGAGACATCATCATATTATTAATGTATATGAGACATCATCATCATATTATTATTGTATATGAGACATCATCATATTATTAATGTATATGAGACATCCCGATCATTTTATTAATGTATATGAGACATCATCATATTATTAAAGTATTTGAGACATCATCATATTATTAATGTATATGAGACATCATCATCATATTATGAATGAATATGAGACATCATCATCATATTATTAATGTATATGAGACATCATCATATTATTAATGTATATGAGACATCATCATCATATTATGAATGAATATGAGACATCATCATCATATTATTAATGTATATGAGACATCATCATCATATTATTAATGTATATGAGACATCATCATCATATTATTATTGTATATGAGACATCATCATCATATTAATAATGTATATGAGACATCATCATATTATTAATGTATCTGAGACATCACCATCATATTATTAATGTATATGAGACATCCCCATCATATTATTAATGTATATGAGACATCATCATCATATTATGAATGAATATGAGACATCATCATCATATTATTAATGTATATGAGACATCATCATCATATTATTATTATATATGAGACATCACCATCATATTATTAATGTATATGAGACATCATCATCATATTATTAATGTATATGAGACATCATCATCATATTATTAATGTATATAAGACATCATCATCATATTAATAATGTATATGAGACATCATCATTATATTATTAATGTATATGAGACATCACCATCATATTATTAATGTATATGAGACATCATCATCATATTATTAATGTATATGAGACATCACCATCATATTATTAATGTTTATGAGACATCATCATATTTTTAATGTATATGAGACATCATCATCATATTATTAATGTATATGAGACATCATCATCATATTATTAATGTATATGAGACATCACCATCATATTAATAATGTATATGAGACTTCATCATCATATTATTAATGTATATGAGACATCCCCATCATATTAATAATGTATATGAGATATCCCCATCATATATTAATGTATATGAGACATCATCATCATATTATTAATGTATATGAGACATCATCATCATATTATTGATGTATATGAGACATCATCATCCTTTTATTAATGTATATGAGACATCCCCATCATATTATTAATGTATATGAGACATCATCATATTACTATTGAATATGAGACATCACCATCATATTATTAATGTATATGAGACATCACTATCATATTATTAATGTATATGAGACATCCCCATCATATTATTAATGTATATGAGACATCATCATATTATTATTATATATGAGACATCACCATCATATTATTAATGTATATGAGACATCACTATCATATTATTAATGTATATGAGACATCATCATCATATTATTAATGTATATGAGACATCATCATCATATTATTAATGTATATGAGACATCCCCATCATATTATTAATGTATATGAGACATCATCATCATATTTTTAATGTACATGAGACATCACCATCATATTATTAATGTATATGAGACATCCCCATCATAGTATTAATGTATATGAGACATCACCATCAAATTCTTAATATATATGAGACATCACCATCATATTATTAATGTATATGAGACATCACCATCATATTATTAATGTATATGAGACATCATCATATTATTAATGTATATGAGACATCCCCATCATATTAATAATGTATATGAGATATCCCCATCATATTATTAATGTATATGAGACATCATCATCATATTATTAATGTATATGAGACATCATCATCATATTATTAATGTATATGAGACATCCCCATCATATTATTAATGTATATGAGACATCATAATCATATTATTAATGTACAAGAGACATCACCATCATATTATTAATGTATATGAGACATCCCCATCATATTATTAATGAATATGAGACATCATCATCATATTATTAATGTATATGAGACATCATCATCATATTATGAATGAACATGAGACATCATCATCATATTATTAATGTATATGAGACATCATCATCATATTATTAATGAATATGAGACATCATCATCATATTATTAATGTATATGAGACATCATCATCATATTATGAATGAACATGAGACATCATCATCATATTATTAATGTATATGAGACATCATCATATTATTAATGTATATGAGACATCATCATCATATTATGAATGAACATGAGACATCATCATCATATTATTAATGTATATGAGACATCATCATATTATTAATGTATATGAGACATCATCATCATATTATGAATGAACATGAGACATCATCATCATATTATTAATGTATATGAGACATCATCATATTATTAATGTATATGAGACATCATCATCATATTATTAATGTATTTGAGACAACATCATCATATTATTAATGTATATGAGACATCATCATATTATTAAAGAATATGAGACATCATCATCATATTATTAATGTATATGAGACATCCCCATCATATTATTAATGTATATAAGACATCATCATCATATTATTATTGTATATGAGACATCATCATATTATTAATGTATATAAGACATCATCATCATATTATTATTGTATATGAGACATCATCATATTATTAATGTATATGAGACATCCCCATCATATTATTAATGTATATGAGACATCCCCATCATATTATTAATGTATATGAGACATCCCCATCATATTATTAATGTATATAAGACATCATCATCATATTATTATTGTATATGAGACATCACTATCATATTATTAATGTATATGAGACATCATCATCATATTATTATTGTATATGAGACATCATCATATTATTAATGTATATAAGACATCATCATCATATTATTATTGTATATGAGACATCATCATATTATTAATGTATATAAGATATCATCATCATATTATTATTGTATATGAGACATCCCCATCATATTAATAATGTATATGAGACATCCCCATCATATTATTAATGTATATGAGACATCATCATCATATTATTAATGTATATGAGACATCATCATATTATTAATGTATATGAGACATCATCATCATATTATTAATGTATATGAGACATCATCATCATATTATTAATGTATATGAGACATCATCATCATATTATTAATGTATATGAGACATCCCCATCATATTATTAATGTATATAAGACATAATCATCATATTATTATTGTATATGAGACATCATCATATTATTAATGTATATAAGACATCATCATCATATTATTATTGTATATGAGACATCATCATATTATTAATGTATATAAGACATCATCATCATATTATTAATGTATATGAGACATCCCCATCATATTAATAATGTATATGAGATATCCCCATCATATTACTAATGAATATGAGACATCATCATCATATTATTAATGTATATGAGACATCATCATCATATTATTAATGTATATGAGACATCCCCATCATATTATTAATGTATATGAGACATCATAATCATATTATTAATGTACAAGAGACATCACCATCATATTATTAATGTATATGAGACATCCCCATCATATTATTAATGAATATGAGACATCATCATCATATTATTAATGTATATGAGACATCATCATCATATTATTAATGTATATGAGACATCCCCATCATATTATTAATGTATATAAGACATCATCATCATATTATTATTGTATATGAGACATCATCATATTATTAATGTATATAAGACATCATCATCATATTATTATTGTATATGAGACATCATCATATTATTAATGTATATGAGACATCATCATCATATTATTAATGTATATGAGACATCATCATATTATTAAAGTATATGAGACATCATCATCATCATATTATGAATGAATATGAGACATCATCATCATATTATTAATGTATATGAGACATCATCATCATATTATGAATGAACATGAGACATCATCATCATATTATTAATGTATATGAGATATCATCATATTATTAATGTATATGAGACATCATCATCATATTATTATTGTATATGAGACATCATCATATTATTAATGTATATGAGACATCATCATATTATTAATGTATATGAGACATCATCATATTATTAATGTATATGAGACATCCCCATCATATTATTAATGTATATGAGACATCATCATATTATTAATGTATATGAGACATCATCATATTATTAATGTATATGAGACATCATCATATTACTAATGAATATGAGACATCATCATCATATTATTATTGTATATGAGACATCATCATATTATTAATGTATATGAGACATCCCCATCATATTATTAATGTATATGAGACATCATCATCATATTATTAATGTATATGAGACATCATCTTCATATTATTAATGTATATGAGACATCATCATCATAGTATTAATGTATATGAGACTTCATCATATTATTAATGTATATGAGACATCATCATCCTATTATTAATGTATATGAGACATCCCCATCATATTATTAATGTATATGAGACATCATCATATTATTAATGAATATGAGACATCATCATCATATTATTAATGTATATGAGACATCATCATATTATTAATGTATATGAGACATCATCATATTATTATTATTGTATATGAGACATCATCATATTATTAATGTATATGAGACTTCCCCATCATATTATTAATGTATATGAGACATCATCATCATATTATGAAAGAATATGAGACATCATCATATTATTAATGCATATGAGACATCATCATCATATTATGAATGAATATGAGACATCATCATCATATTATTAATGTATATGAGACATCATCATAGTATTAATGTATATGAGACATCATCATATTATTAATGTATATGAGACATCATCATCCTATTATTAATGTATATGAGACATCCCCATCATATTATTAATGTATATGAGACATCATCATATTATTAATGAATATGAGACATCATCATCATATTATTAATGTATATGAGACATCATCATATTATTAATGTATATGAGACATCCCCATCATATTGTTAATGTATATGAGACATCATCATCATATTATTATTGTATATGAGACATCATCATATTATTAATGTATATGAGACATCCCCATCATATTATTAATGTATATGAGACATCATCATATTATTAAAGTATATGAGACATCATCATCATATTATGAATGAATATGAGACGTCATCATCATATTATTAATGTATATGAGACATCATCATATTATTAATGTATATGAGACATCATCAGCATATTATTAATGTATATGAGACATCACCATCATTTTATTAATGTATATAAGACATCATCATCATATTATTATTGTATATGAGACATCACTATCATATTATTAATGTATATAAGACATCCCCATCATATTATTAATGTATATGAGACATCATCATATTATTAAAGTATATAAGACATCATCATCATATTATGAATGAATATGAGACGTCATCATCATATTATTAATGTATATGAGACATCATCATATTATTAATGTATATGAGACATCATCACCATATTATTAATGTATATGAGACATCACCATCATTTTATTAATGTATATAAGACATCATCATCATATTATTATTGTATATGAGACATCACCATCATTTTATTAATGTATATAAGACATCATCATCATATTATTAATGTATATGAGACATCATCATATTATTAAAGTATATGAGACATCATCATCATATTATTAATGTATATGAGACATCATCATCATATTATGAATGAATATGAGACATCATCATCATATTATTAATGTATATGAGACATCATCACCATATTATTAATGTATATGAGACATCACCATCATTTTATTAATGTATATAAGACATCATCATCATATTATTATTGTATATGAGACATCACTATCATATTATTAATGTATATGAGACATCATCATATTATTATTGTATATGAGACATCACTATCATATTATTAATGTATATGAGACATCATCATATTATTAAAGTATATGAGACATCATCGTCATATTATGAATGAATATGAGACATCATCATCATATTATTAATGTATATGAGACATCATCACCATATTATTAATGTATATGAGACATCACCATCATATTATTAATGTATATAAGACATCATCATCATATTATTATTGTATATGAGACATCACTATCATATTATTAATGTATATGAGACATCCCCATCATATTATTAATGTATATGAGACATCATCATATTATTAAAGTATATGAGACATCATCATCATATTATGAATGAATATGAGACATCATCATCATATTATTAATGTATATGAGGCATCATCATATTATTAATGTATATGAGACATCATCACCATATTATTAATGTATATGAGACATCATCATATTATTAATGTATATGAGACATCATCATCATATTACGAATGAATATGAGACATCATCATCATATTATTATTGTATATGAGACATCATCATATTATTAATGTATATGAGACATCCCCATCATATTATTAATGTATATGAGACATCATCATATTATTAAAGTATATGAGACATCATCATCATATTATGAATGAATATGAGACATCATCATCATATTATTAATGTATATGAGACATCATCATCATATTTTTAATGTATATGAGACATCACCATCATATTATTAATGTATATAAGACATCATCATCATATTATTAATGTATATGAGACATCACTATCATTTTATTAATGTATATGAGACATCATCATATTATTAATGTATATGAGACATCATCATCATATTATTAATGTATATGAGACATCATCTTCATATTATTAATGTATATGAGACATCATCATCATAGTATTAATGTATATGAGACTTCATCATATTATTAATGTATATGAGACATCATCATCCTATTATTAATGTATATGAGACATCCCCATCATATTATTAATGTATATGAGACATCATCATATTATTAATGAATATGAGACATCATCATCATATTATTAATGTATATGAGACATCATCATATTATTAATGTATATGAGACATCATCATCATATTATTATTGTATATGAGACATCATCATATTATTAATGTATATGAGACATCCCCATCTTATTATTAATGTATATGAGACATCATCATATTATTAAAGTATATGAGACATCATCATATTATTAATGCATTTGAGACATCATCATCATATTATGAATGAATATGAGACATCATCATCATATTATTAATGTATATGAGACATCATCATATTATTAATGTATATGAGACATCATCATCATATTATTATTGTATATGAGACATCATCATATTATTAATGTATATGAGACATCATCATCATATTATTGTTGTATATGAGACATCATCATATTATTAATGTATATGAGACATCCCCATCATATTATTAATGTATATGAGACATCATCATCATATTATTAATGTATATGAGACATCATCTTTATATTATTAATGTATATGAGACATCATCATCATAGTATTAATGTATATGAGACATCATCATATTATTAATGTATATGAGACATCATCATCCTATTATTAATGTATATGAGACATCCCCATCATATTATTAATGTATATGAGACATCATCATATTATTAATGAATATGAGACATCATCATCATATTATTAATGTATATGAGACATCATCATATTATTAATGTATATGAGACATCATCATCATATTATTATTGTATATGAGACATCATCATATTATTAATGTATATGAGACATCCCCATCATATTATTAATGTATATGATACATCATCATATTATTAAAGTATATGAGACATCATCATCATATTATGAATGAATATGAGACGTCATCATCATATTATTAATGTATATGAGACATCATCATATTATTAATGTGTATGAGACATCATCATCATATTATGAATGAATATGAGACATCATCATCATATTATTAATGTATATGAGACATCATCATATTATTAATGTATATGAGACATCATCATCATATTATTAATGTATATGAGACATCATCATATTATTAAAGTATATGAGACATCATCATCATATTATGAATGAATATGAGACATCATCATCATATTATTAATGTATATGAGACATCATCACCATATTATTAATGTATATGAGACATCAGCATCATATTATTAATGTATATAAGACATCATCATCATATTATTATTGTATATGAGACATCACTATCATATTATTAATGTATATGAGACATCATCATATTATTATTGTATATGAGATATCACTATCATATTATTAATGTATATGAGACATCATCATATTATTAATGTATATGAGACATCATCATCATAGTATTAATGTATATGAGAGATCACAAGGATCAATTAAATTTACGATAAGACTATGTTAGTTATTTCCAGTTATAAAATAGATGTGTCTGATCAGATTTTAAAAGCAAGAACTATTTTCGAATTTCATAACGTCTACATGATTAGGCGCTATTTTATGTTTTCTATTCCTTGTGTTTCCGAAAAAAAAACGTAAAGGAAGGAAAATAAATATTTGTAGCAATTAGGAAAAAAAACGTTTTTTCTATAACTTACATTAAAATTGTGCTTTTCTATGCAATTTAGTCAATAATAAAAATAAAAATAATAATAATAATAATAATAATAATAATAATAATAATAATAATAATAATAATAATAGTAATAATAATAATAATAATAATAATAATGAGGACTTTGTATAGCGCCTAATCTTTAGAAGCTCCAAGCGCTTTACATCTATAACGATATGACTAAAAATACTTTTTTGGTTAAAATTCGAAGCCACAAACATGCTGAAAATATTTAAGGTAGGAAGCATTATTAGGTCTTTAAAGTTTGTTCTTACAGCCGAAAAAAGTGTGTTAAGAGCACTCTTGAAAGTAATAACTGTGTCTTTGTATCTAATTTCAATTGGCATTTCGTTCCACGTTGCTTGGCCCTGTCATGCAAAAGAACTTAGTCCATATAACTTTGTTTTCATAGTCGGAATAATGAGTATACGATTGTAAGAAGTGTAGTGTAAGTATCTTGCTGGTGTGTACACATGGGTGAGGTCAGATTGGTACGTTTGACTGGTGTCCGCCAGTAAAACGTAGCACAGAGAACACATTTTTGTGTCTGATTATCATCAAATGAATAGCCAGTATATAGTACAGAGCAGCGGGGAGGTGTGCCCTTATGGATGTACTCTAAAGATGATCCGATCAGCTATGATTTGAACGTTTTGAAGTTTCTGGAGTAGATAATGAAATGAACCAGACATAATGGAGTTACAATAGTCCAGTCTTGAAAGTACTAATGAACACACAAGTGTTTTAGTGGCATCGACTGAAAGATATTTGCCAATGGAACTGATGTGTCTCAGTTCAAAATATGAAGCCTTGCATATGTTCATGACATGTTGGTGCAATGTGAGAGTACTGTCTAGAGTATCACTTTGGTTTCATACTGTCGGTGTGAATTTAATGTAGGTGTTGCTCTTATTCATTGTCTGAGGTAAAGGATTTTAATGAGAACGTCTATGTGTGGTGATCAGAATGGCCTCAGATTTTATGATCATTTATATGCGGCTTGTTACATGTCATCCATGATTTCACATCAGAAATTACCTCTCTACTCCTTGGATGGTAGTATCAACTTCAGTTGGTGGCTAGACCTGCATTGTTGGGTGTCATCAGCGTACAGTTTGTGAGACACTGGGTGATGATCTATGACACTTGAGAGCGGATGGGTGTTTATAATAAAGAGAACAGGTCCGAAAGCAGACCCCTTTAGAACACCACAACAAAGATAAATTGGGCATGAGTGTATTCCATTTGCAGATACAATTTGTGTCCTCTTGACTAAATAGGACTTGAACCACAGTAAAGCTGTATTGTGAATGCCAAATACATGCTGGAGAAGGTGAAGTAATATATCATGGTCTGTTGTTTCAAATGCTGCAGACAAATCAAGGAGAGCGAGGACTATAATCTGTCCGTTATCCAAAAGCAGAGAGAATGTTATTAACTACTTTCAGAAGAGTAGTTTCAGTACTGTGGCAAGGGCGATATGCAGAATGTACATTGCTAAAAAATACTGTTTGAATTCAAATGAGATACAAGTTTAGTTAAAACAACTTTTTCTAAGAATTGTTTTTGAACGAAAGATTAAAAAATGCGCGGTAATTCTTTAAATCTTTAGGTCGAGTGTTGGTTTCATCAGCATAGGCTTTACAATGGCCGTTTTGAAAAATGATGGAAATTTCACTTATGAGAGAGAGATATTAATAACATCAGTTAGTGAAGGCAATATTAGGTCTTAGCACTCAAGCAGCAGTGATGTTAGAATTGGATAAAGTTTACATGACTTTGGTGCACTCTTCAACACGTTTGTCCGTACTAAATCCATATAGACAATTTCAAATGCTCCTAATGGTTGTCGCTGAAATTATCGATCTTAACTGTATATTGACAACGAGTTAATTGAAATAGTGTTGTGAAACGAGCGTATCTCTAATGGTTTGTAATTTGTCACGGAAATAATTTACAAATAGGTCTACTGGAGAGAAGGTAGTTAGAAGTGGTTTATATTCATTCCTTGACATTAGTTTGTTAGTTATCTCGAAGAGCTCTTTGGAGCTGGAACTCTTCGTGATCTAAGTACTGTAGTGGGATACGTTGGCTAAATAGACTGTGTTTGTGAAGTTTTTCTTAGCGGCATCATGAATTTATTATGAATAGGTAGTCTGTTGGAAAACCAAACCCTCTCATCCTTAAGGCGGTCTCTTTAGGCAGTGCGAAACTAAAATAGTACCTCACATTGCTATGCCACGTAGAACACGTTTTAATTGATATCCTGCACTTGGTGGCTGATGCATTTGTTTCAAGCAATGAACGCTGCCAATTATCGAGTTGTTGTACGGGGTAAGCACTTTGTTAGGTTTGCTTGGATGTCATGCATTAGTTTGGTTCTATTTATCATACGGAGGTTTCTCTTTGCAGCAAATACAGGTGGAGGGTTAGGGACTAATACGTCGAGATGGCATAAAATGCATAGATGATCTGATACAAGTTCGTGAGATACAAGGGTGGATCTCAGAATAGTATCATCAGGTCTATGCCGAATCCAGTCTAAATGTAACCATGTTTATTGGTGGGTTGGTTAACTGACTGTATAAGGTTGAATACAGGAATGGAATCTAGGCATTTTATGTGTATGGGTGAAAGTGAAAATTGAAATCTCTAATAATAGTCTGGTTGACACTTATTGATTTTCCATGCTCTAGGAGATTCGGAAACTGCTCCAAAAAGAGAGATCCAGTCTGCTCGTTTTTTCTACTAGGACGAGGACAGTAGAAGCGAAAAATGAACTGACCATTGTTCCAGCTTGAGTGTTGTTTAGACATGTTCAAACGATGTGTGGCAGAAATTGACGGTTGTGTTGTATTTAGGACATTTTATCCTGGAATTTTTTGTGTTGACAGCAATTCCACCTCCGCGAGAGTGGCGGGGGAACGACTGCATGGAGTAATTGGTGGGTGTTAATTCCGCGCACTTGGGCTCATCGCCTGATGTGTTAAGCCATGTTTCTGTCAGGAAGAAGACGTCTAAAATTCTGATCGTTGATAAAATTATCTATGTCTGTGCTCTTTGGGGCGTTAATACATACATAGTTGTATTACCGGGATAGTTGAATCAACGGTTGACGATTTAATAGGGATTTCCACCAGGTTATCTAAATTAATGGCCGAATTTTTAATTGTGTATCTGGACAGTGCGAAAGGGAGATAACTGGAATTCCAGCTTTGAAACAATGTTTTTTTTTCTTGCTTCCGTTTACATTTAAAATAATGTTTAGCTTTGAACACAATGTAGTATGAAGAGCCAAGAGTCATATAAAGCAATTAATGTGTGTCCATCATATCATAAACGCCACGTGTTGAATAGCGATCACGTGATGGTGGTACGTCGTTGCATATTCATACCTTTTGGCGCCACTAATATTGTTTTGGGCTTACAAAATAAAATAAATTATGATATCTATTTCATTGACACTCAAACACGCTCTCTCTTATTATTATTATTATTATTATTATTATTATTATTATTATTATTATTATTATTATTATTCCCATAACATGATATCTTAACGGATTAACTATCTACTAACACAGTTACATACCTGCAAGGTTTGTGATATTAGGTGCCTTGTTTTTGATCAAGTACACTGAATAGTTCCCTGTTACATTGTCAGTGCCATCGCTGCATACTATGGTCAGGCAGTACGAATTGTTGCTGTCATAGTTAAATCCAGGGTTGTAATTACTGTAGATACCGTAATCTGAGAACACAAAAATACTTACTGTAGATACCGTAATCTGAGAACACAAAAATACTTACTGTAGATACCGTAATCTGAGAACACAAAAATACTTACTGCAGATACCGTAATCTGCGAACACAAAAATACTTACTGTAGATACCGTAATCTGAGAACACAAAGATACTTACTGTAGATACCGTAATCTGAGAACACAAAAATACAAGGTTGCACTTACTGTAGATACCGTAATCTGAGAACACAAATTACAGGGTTGTACTTACTGTAGATACCGTAATCTGAGAACACAAAAATTCAGGGTTGTACTTACTGTAGATACTGTAATCTGAGAACACAAAAATACAGGGTTGCACTTACTGTAGGTACCGTAATCTGAGAACACAAAAATTCAAGGTTGTACTTACTGTAGATACTGTAATCTGAGAACACAAAAATACAGGGTTGTACTTACTGTAGATACTGTAATCTGAGAACAGAAAAATACAGGGTTGTACTTACTGTATATACTGTAATCTGAGAACACAAAAATACAGGGTTGTACTTACTGTAGATACTGTAATCTGAGAACACAAAAATACAGGGTTGTACTTACTGTACATACCGTAATCTGAGATCACAAAAGTACTGGGTTGTACTTACTGTAGATACTGTAATCTGAGAACACAAAAATACAGGGTTGCACTTACTGTAGGTACCGTAATCTGAGAACACAAAAATACTTCCATCATTTATCTACAGTTGCAAAATGCATCAAAGTCTATTCTCAATGATTCTAACACACAAATGAAAGAAGCTATTATTCTTTAGTTTTGTGTTAGCATTTTCCGTTTCGTATTTGTCTTCTTTCCATCATCGTTATCCTTATTTGCAGCATAAACATACAAGATCCATATATATGTCGAGTTGGATAAAAACAAAAAAAATGAACTTGTACCTAGTAGCCTACAGTTATAATCTAGATCGACGAAAAGGTGTTTACGCTTTTCTTTTCGATCTATCTACTGTATTCATCATAGCAATCATACATAGTTGCAATAGCAAGTCGACAATCAGCCTATATGTGAAATTTGTTGGATACGGGACACATATACCATAGCGTATTTAATGATTTGTTATTGTCTCTCTGTATGTCTGTCTGTCTGTCTGTCTGTCTGTCTGTCTCTCTCTCTCTCTCTCTCTCTCTCTCTCTCTCACTCTCTCTCTCTCTCTCTCTCTCTCTCTCTCTCTCTCTCTCTCTCTCTCTCTGAAAATATGAGTCTAGAGGATTTTAGCTTTTTATCACATGACGATGTCTCAGGAACCATAAATGATGCTATAGTTTAGTCAATAGCCAAGGAGAGAGAGAGGGGGTGGTGGTCAGTATTACTGTTATTAAAGCAGAATAATGACAAATCAGCTGTATATTTATTAAAATATTTTAATCACCTCTTGTTGGTTCGTCTTTTCCCTTAGTTTCTAATCCGCGCTAATTTCCACACGTCATTACGTGAATGCCTGTCAGTTTAGGTTCAGTGTAAAAGAAGCTAACCTTGTTTGTTGTGCACTACTTTCTTCATAATACCATATTTAATCATGAATGTGCCTTATATTGATTTAATAAATGTGAATAAATGGAAACTAAAAATGAAATCAATCAACTTATGAATTTGCATATGTATTTGTGAACAGCAATACCAGTCTTATAAGTATCTACATGTTGTAGCTGACACACTCATCGTGATGTGAAATCATTATCACTGTCTATACACCACTGCCCGTAGCAGTCGTAACTCCATTCCTTGTGCAAATATGTGTACATGTAGTTGTATGTGATATAAATAAAATACATAAATACTATGTACGCTATATCAATGATATATTACTCGTTGTATACATTTTTCATTAAAAGTAAACTCGCAAACCTCATTTACTATTAACAAAAGCTTTATTCATCTCGTGGTGTATCATTGATACAGGTTACATACATACATACATACATACATACATACATACATACATACATACATACATACATACATACATACATACATACATACATACATACATACATACATACATATATATATATATATATATATATATATATATATATATATATATATATATATATATATATATATATATATATATATATATATATATATCTGTGTGTGTGTGTGTGTGTGATTTTGAGTTTTGACGTAGCTTTAACAAATCTTCAGTCATATCGAAACAATGTGCAGTGTGGCAGTTTAAAGCGATGTCTATTACCTGGGAATAATGCCGCAGACATGTAACATCATGTCCTATCCAGTCACATTATCCTGACACCAGGTCGACCAGTCACATTATCCTGACACCAGGCCGACCAGTCCTAACACTTACATATTTATGCTGTGCGCCAAGCGAGCCAGTTTCTGCATGTATCATTTGTATATCTTTGGTATTACTCAGCCGGGTTTGGAAACCGCGACCTCGCATCCGAAGCGGATATTCTAGCTACTTGTGCCACTGGAGATATGGACGGGGCAAAAATTGCATTCTTATGTCTCTACAGCTGCTGTTAGATAGTGAATGGGAATCTCTAAGGGGTTATTGTAAAGTGTTTGCTTTTATTTGTTTAAACAGATCTGTTTTAAACTCTAATTTGAATAGTGTAAATGTACTTCCTGATAGATCTTACACCCGACCCCACTACACCTAGCCCCTTTGCATTTGGCATCAGAGATGTGCAGTACTTAGGACATTACTTGTAGTTCCGGACACTTGTCGGACATTGAACGGAACACCTGAAGTGGACAGTGTACACGACACCGTGTCAGTAGGATCGGTCGCGCTGAGAGTATAGAGCAGTGTTGCCGTCGTGATGCTTTCTGATATGGACGTTGAGTTTTGAAGATTGTGAATTGTTGGAGGCTGAAACAAACAAACAAAGAAATGATGCACAGTTTTCACGTGATTCTTTGAAATTGCTTCTGCAAATCATCTTGAATGCATATTTACTTTTCTATGACGTTCAGGTTAAAGATATATCTACAATTCCACAAAAATGATAGCTATATTAGTGTAGGTACGAAATGAATATAAATATGGTATGCTGTATATGATATGTTGTATATGATATGTTGTATATGATATGTTGTATATGATATGTTGTATATGATATGTTGTATATGGTATGTTGTATATGATATGTTGTATATGATATGTTGTATATGATATGTTGTATATGATATGTTGTATATGATATGTTGTATATGGTATGTTGTATATGATATGTTGTATATGATATGTTGTATATGATATGTTGTATATGGTATGTTGTATATGATATGTTGTATATGATATGTTGTATATGGTATGTTGTATATGATATGTTGTATATGATATGTTGTATATGGTATGTTGTATATGATATGTTGTATATGATATGTTGTATATGATATGTTGTATAAGATATGCTGTATATGGTATGTTGTATATGGTATGTTGTATATGGTATGTTGTATATGATATGTTGTATATGATATGTTGTATATGATATGTTGTATATGGTATGTTGTATATGGTATGTTGTATATGGTATGTTGTATATGATATGTTGTATATGATATGTTGTATATGATATGTTGTATATGGTATGTTGTATATGATATGTTGTATATGATATGTTGTATATGATATGTTGTATATGATATGTTGTATATGATATGCTGTATATGGTATGCTGTATATGATATGTTGTATATGATATGTTGTATATGGTATGTTGTATATGGTATGTTGTATATGATATGTTGTATATGATATGTTGTATATGATATGTTGTATATGATATGTTGTATATGATATGTTGTATATGGTATGTTGTATATGATATGTTGTATATGATATGCTGTATATGATATGTTGTATATGATATGTTGTATATGATATGTTGTATATGGTATGTTGTATATGATATGTTGTATATGATATGTTGTATATTATATGTTGTATATGATATGTTGTATATGGTTTAAGCAAAGAAAAGGAAAATTTATGTTGTATAAAAATTATACCACGAAAAGGAAAGTTTGCTATACTGCATATGTTTTATTCCAAGGGAGTTAGGATGAGTGGAGCAATGTAAGTTAATATACTTCTTCCATAAACTAAACAGGCTTACCGTGTGTAATTGCTTATAAGTCGAGTCAACCTGCAATCAAGAGATCCTGTTCTGCCGTAGCATACTGTGCCTGTAGATCACAGTCTGTTTTATTAGTTCTACTGATTATTCCTACTATGCAACGGCAAACCTGGGTTTGTGCGGTTTGCAGTCTACCCGTCTTATAAGCGAGTACATACGATAAAGACCATTCAGGATAACCTAATGAGAATCGTTGCCATAACAAGAAATTTGTTAGTGTTTTGAAAAATAGTTTATAATTCGTTCCGACATAGAATGAGCATCTAAAAGAATAAAAGAAAGTTAGTTTAAAACATTAAACTATAATACAGAAAGGAAACATTATAAGTTAGTTTAAAACATTAAACTATAATACAGAAAGGAAACATTATAAGTTAGTTTAAAACATTAAACTATAATACAGAAAGGAAACATTATAAGTTAGATTAATACATTACACTATAATACAGAAAGGAAACATTATAAGTTCGCCACAGTTCGTCATACATGTTACTTTACTTTAATCAACACAAAGTAGATATTAAGAATTTTTATCCTAAACACTGAGAATATGCCAGATCTTTAAACAGTCTTTTGAAGATGAGATATGATTCGTTGTGATGTCACTAGGCGATAAAAATAATTACTGATACCATGATAGGGTGTATTATTGAAGAACGTGTAATGGTAGGAATGACATGGTCAGACTTAAAAACAAACATAATGTACGACGAGTACTTACTATATTTGCCACGTAGATTGTTAGGGTTCCAGTGGCTGTGTTGGCACACGCGTCAGTTACAGTGAAATTCAGCAGGTGGTTCCCCACAGCTCCTGACAAAACTGAAGCTATAGATATATTCTCTGAAACGTAATGTAAAATTAACCCTTAGAAAATTTATTTATAAGCATTCCATCACTCGCTGCATAAAATTGAACTCATTTATAACTGAATGTTTTCTCCCTTGTATAATTGCATTTAAATGTATGGTTTTCTTCAACAAGGTAACTATATTTTGTAAAGCATTATAGTTTCTACACCAAATATATACCGTAAAACTCGGTAAAATATCAAGTGTAAAAAGTCGTTAGTCATGCTTACTACTTCAGACTGTACAAGTACCTTCGTCATTAATATTGGGGACTTGGAAAATTATAATTTATATATGCTCAAGTGCAGCAAGACTCTTTCATACATTTAGTTCCAAGAAAACTAGAATTCAAAAGGTTTTTCAGTGAAAAAGTTTTAATAAAAGATTTTAGTTGAATAAAAATGAACAGTTACTCTGTTTAAATCTTACATTTCTAACGTCTATGGGAATATCACATATCTTCTAAAATATACAGACTTTAACTTTTATAGAACGTTAAAGTTTAAATATTTAAGTACAATCAAAGGAAACATTCTTTTCACTTCACCTTCCCAGTGTTGCTTGTGCTGAGAATCGAATACGATTATTAGAGGATTATCTATCAGTTAGTTACGTTGTTGATTATTAGAGGATTATCTATCAGTTAGTTACGTTGTTGATTATTAGAGGATTATCTATCAGTTAGTTACGTTGTTGATTATTTCCGGTGAGTGACGCTCTGGCTTTGTGTCATATTAGTCAGATATATATCGGATGATGCCAGGTAAGTATGATCACATTTATCATGTATACCTGAAATCATGACAGGATTCAAGGAAACCAACACAACTCTGGAAATGAACGAAGCACGTTTAGACGACTCAGCAGTTAAAAAGATGATGTCCGTCTGGGGTACGGTAAAGTGGTGCAGATTAAGTCATATACACTATTATAATCAAATACATCTAAGGTCAAAGTTCATTTGACCTCATTGGTTATCACCATTTTCAGTGATCATAAAAGAGAAAGGAAGTAAACTATTCATATGTACCCTGAATGAACACACTAAGTAAACACACTGAATGAACACACTAAGTAAACACACTAAGTAAACACACTGAATGAACACACTAAGTAAACACACTGAATGAACACACTAAGTAAACATCCTGAATGAACACACTAAGTAAACACACTGAATGAACACACTAAGTAAACACACTAAGTAAACACACTGAATGAACACACTAAGTAAACAAACTGAATGAACACACTAAGTAAACATCCTGAATGAACACACTAAGTAAACACACTGAATGAACACACTAAGTAAACACCCTGAATGAACACACTAAGTAAACACACTGAATGAACACACTAAGTAAAAGTTCTAAAGAAACGACAGATTAATTCCAAGCATTCGCGTCAATAGTCCGAACAAGGAAAGTCATCATCTAGAATAAGTTTAGTCACAGCCGATACTTAGATATATCGGCTCACGTAGTCACAGCCGATATTTAGATTTACCGGCTCACATAGCCACATCAGATACTTAGATTTACGAGCTCACATAGTCACATCCGATATTTAGATTTACCTGCTCACGTAGTCACAGTCGATATTTAGATTTACCGGCTCACGTAGTCACAGCCGATACTTAGATCTATCGGCTCACATAGTCACATCCGATACTTAGATTTACCAGCTCACATAGTCACATTCGATATTTAGATTTACCGGTTCACATAGTCACAGTCAATATTTAGATTTACCGGCTCACATAGTCACAGCCGATATTTAGATTTACCAGCTCACATAGTCACAGCCGATACTTCGATTTACCAGTTCACTTAGTCACAGTCACATAGTCACAGCCAATAATTAGATTCACCAGCTCACATAGTCACAGCCGATATTTATCACATATATCACATAGGTAATAATGTTTATTTGGGACGTTTTGAAAATACAAAGGTATGAAACAGACACCAACGGTTAATACAGTTCAGGTTAACGTCCTAAACATATTGATAACCAACCCTTTAACGCAATTTTCTACAGCATGATCATTTTCCTCAGACGCTGTTTCTTCTTCTTCATTTTCAATAAAAAGCTTGCCAACATCGTAAGCATTGTTGAGTCTTTTTTTTTAGTAAACGCTTAACACATCTCTTAACTGGAATGGACGGGGCATTGTCTAATATTTACATTCCATGTATCTGACCTGTTGTCGATTTTGGAAATAAAACCTGACATTGTCTCGTACAGTCTTAAAAATCAATGTTAAGGTAAATACCTAACGTGTACATGTCATAAAACCTGACATTGTCTCGTACAGTCTTAAAAATCAATGTTTAGGTAAATACCTAACGTGTACATGACATAAAACCTGACATTGTCTCGTACAGTCTTAAAAATCAATGTTTAGGTAAATACCCAACGTGTACATGTCATAAAACCTGACATTGTCTCGCACAGTCTTAAAAATCAATGTTTAGGTAAATTCCTAACGTGTACATGTCATAAAACCTGACATTGTCTCGCACAGTCTTAAAAATCAATGGTTAGGTAAATACCTAACGTGTACATGTCATAAAACCTGACATTGTCTCGTACAGTCTTAAAAATCAATGTTTAGGTAAATACCTAACGTGTACATGACATAAAACCTGACATTGTCTCGCACAGTCTTAAAAATCAATGTTTAGGTAAATACCCAACGTGTACATGTCATAAAACCTGACTTTGTCTCGCACAGTCTTAAAAATCAATGTTTAGGTAAATACCTAACGTGTACATGTCATAAAACCTGACATTGTCTCGTACAGTCTTAAAAATCAATGTTTAGGTAAATGCCTAACGTGTACATGTCATAAAACCTGACATTGTCTCGTACAGTCTTAAAAATCAATGTTTAGGTAAATACCTAACGTGTACATGTCATAAAACCTGACATTGTCTCGTACAGTCTTAAAAATCAATGTTTAGGTAAATACCTAACGTGTACATGTCATAAAACCTGACATTGTCTCGTACAGTCTTAAAAATCAATGTTTAGGTAAATACCTAACGTGTACGTGTCATAAAACCTGACATTGTCTCGTACAGTCTTAAAAATCAATGTTTAGGTAAATACCTAACGTGTACATGTCATAAAACCTGACATTGTCTCGCACAGTCTTAAAAATCAATGGTTAGGTAAATACCTAACGTGTACATGTCATAAAACCTGACATTGTCTCGTACAGTCTTAAAAATCAATGTTTAGGTAAATACCTAACGTGTACGTGTCATAAAACCTGACATTGTCTCGTACAGTCTTAAAAATCAATGTTTAGGTAAATACCTAACGTGTACGTGTCATAAAACCTGACATTGTCTCGCACAGTCTTAAAAATCAATGTTTAGGTAAATACCTAACGTGTACATGTCATAAAACCTGACATTGTCTCGTACAGTCTTAAAAATCAATGTTTAGGTAAATACCTAACGTGTACATGACATAAAACCTGACATTGTCTCGAACAGTCTTGAAAATCAATGTTTAGGTAAATACCTAACGTGTACATGTCATAAAACCTGACATTGTCTCGTACAGTCTTAAAAATCAATGTTTAGGTAAATACCTAACGTGTACATGTCATAAAACCTGACATTGTCTCGCACAGTCTTAAAAATCAATGTTTAGGTAAATACCAAACGTGTACATGTCATAAAACCTGACATTGTCTCGCACAGTCTTAAAAATCAATGGTTAGGTAAATATCTAACGTGTACATGACATAAAACCTGACATTGTCTCGCACAGTCTTAAAAATCAATGGTTAGGTAAATACCTAACGTGTACATGTCATAAAACCTGACATTGTCTCGTACAGTCTTAAAAATCAATGTTTAGGTAAATACTTAACGTGTACATGTCATAAAACCTGACTTTGTCTCGCACAGTCTTAAAAATCAATGTTTAGGTAAATACCTAACGTGTACATGTCATAAAACCTGACATTGTCTCGCACAGTCTTAAAAATCAATGTTTAGGTAAATACCTAACGTGTACATGTCATAAAACCTGACATTGTCTCGCACAGTCTTAAAAATCAATGTTTAGGTAAGTACCCAACGTGTACATGTCATAAAACCTGACATTGTCTCGCACAGTCTTAAAAAACAATGGTTAGGTAAATATCTAACGTGTACATGACATAAAACCTGACTTTGTCTCGCACAGTCTTAAAAATCAATGTTTAGGTAAATACCTAACGTGTACATGTCATAAAACCTGACATTGTCTCGTACAGTCTTAAAAATCAATGTTTAGGTAAATGCCTAACGTGTACATGTCATAAAACCTGACATTGTCTCGCACAGTCTTAAAAATCAATGTTTAGGTAAATACCTAACGTGTACATGTCATAAAACCTGACATTGTCTCGTACAGTCTTAAAAATCAATGTTTAGGTAAATACCTAACGAGTACATGTCATAAAACCTGACATTGTCTCGTACAGTCTTAAAAATCAATGTTTAGGTAAATACCTAACGTGTACGTGTCATAAAACCTGACATTGTCTCGTACAGTCTTAAAAATCAATGTTTAGGTAAATACCTAACGTGTACATGTCATAAAACCTGACATTGTCTCGAACAGTCTTAAAAATCAATGGTTAGGTAAATACCTAACGTGTACATGTCATAAAACCTGACATTGTCTCGTACAGTCTTAAAAATCAATGTTTAGGTAAATACCTAACGTGTACATGTCATAAAACCTGACATTGTCTCGCACAGTCTTAAAAATCAATGTTTAGGTAAATACCAAACGTGTACATGTCATAAAACCTGACATTGTCTCGCACAGTCTTAAAAATCAATGGTTAGGTAAATATCTAACGTGTACATGACATAAAACCTGACATTGTCTCGCACAGTCTTAAAAATCAATGGTTAGGTAAATACCTAACGTGTACATGTCATAAAACCTGACATTGTCTCGTACAGTCTTAAAAATCAATGTTTAGGTAAATACTTAACGTGTACATGACATAAAACCTGACATTGTCTCGCACAGTCTTAAAAATCAATGTTTAGGTAAATACCCAACGTGTACATGTCATAAAACCTGACTTTGTCTCGCACAGTCTTAAAAATCAATGTTTAGGTAAATACCTAACGTGTACATGTCATAAAACCTGACATTGTCTCGCACAGTCTTAAAAATCAATGTTTAGGTAAATACCCAACGTGTACATGTCATAAAACCTGACATTGTCTCGCACAGTCTTAAAAATCAATGGTTAGGTAAATATCTAACGAGTACATGACATAAAACCTGACATTGTCTCGCACAGTCTTAAAAATCAATGGTTAGGTAAATACCTAACGTGTACATGTCATAAAACCTGACATTGTCTCGTACAGTCTTAAAAATCAATGTTTAGGTAAATACTTAACGTGTACATGACATAAAACCTGACATTGTCTCGCACAGTCTTAAAAATCAATGTTTAGGTAAATACCCAACGTGTACATGTCATAAAACCTGACTTTGTCTCGCACAGTCTTAAAAATCAATGTTTAGGTAAATACCTAACGTGTACATGTCATAAAACCTGACATTGTCTCGCACAGTCTTAAAAATCAATGGTTAGGTAAATACCTAACGTGTACATGTCATAAAACCTGACATTGTCTGGTACAGTCTTAAAAATCAATGTTTAGGTAAATACCTAACGTGTACATGTCATAAAACCTGACATTGTCTCGTACAGTCTTAAAAATCAATGTTTAGGTAAATACCTAACGTGTACATGTCATAAAACCTGACATTGTCTCGTACAGTCTTAAAAATCAATGTTTAGGTAAATACCTAACGTGTACATGTCATAAAACCTGACATTGTCTCGCACAGTCTTAAAAATCAATGTTTACGTAAATACCCAACGTGTACATGTCATAAAACCTGACATTGTCTCGCACAGTCTTAAAAATCAATGGTTAGGTAAATATCTAACGTGTACATGACATAAAACCTGACATTGTCTCGCACAGTCTTAAAAATCAATGGTTAGGTAAATACCTAACGTGTACATGTCATAAAACCTGACATTGTCTCGTACAGTCTTAAAAATCAATGTTTAGGTAAACACTTAACGTGTACATGACATAAAACCTGACATTGTCTCGCACAGTCTTAAAAATCAATGTTTAGGTAAATACCCAACGTGTACATGTCATAAAACCTGACTTTGTCTCGCACAGTCTTAAAAATCAATGTTTAGGTAAATACCTAACGTGTACATGTCATAAAACCTGACATTGTCTCGCACAGTCTTAAAAATCAATGGTTAGGTAAATACCTAACGTGTACATATCATAAAACCTGACATTGTCTCGTACAGTCTTAAAAATCAATGTTTAGGTAAATACCTAACGTGTACATGTCATAAAACCTGACATTGTCTCGTACAGTCTTAAAAATCAATGTTTAGGTAAATACCTAACGTGAACATGTCATAAAACCTGACATTGTCTCGTACAGTCTTAAAAATCAATGTTTAGGTAAATACCTAACGTGCACATGTCATAAAACCTGAGATTGTCTCGTACAGTCTTAAAAATTAATGTTTAGGTAAATACCTAACGTGCACATGTTATAAAACCTGACATTGTCTCGTACAGTCTTAAAAATCAATGTTTAGGTAAATGCCTAACGTGTACATGTCATAAAACCTGACATTGTCTCGTACAGTCTTAAAAATCAATGTTTAGGTAAATTCCTAACGTGTACATGTCATAAAACCTGACATTGTCTCGTACAGTCTTAAAAATCAATGTTTAGGTAAATACCTAACGTGTACATGTCATAAAACCTGACATTGTCTCGTACAGTCTTAAAAATCAATGTTTAGGTAAATACCTAACGTGTACATGTCATAAAACCTGACATTGTCTCGTACAGTCTTAAAAATCAATGTTTAGGTAAATACCTAACGTGTACATGTCATAAAACCTGACATTGTCTCGCACAGTCTTAAAAATCAATGTTTAGGTAAATACCTAACGTGTACATGTCATAAAACCTGACATTGTCTCGTACAGTCTTAAAAATCAATGTTTAGGTAAATACCTAACGTGTACATGACATAAAACCTGACATTGTCTCGTACAGTCTTAAAAATCAATGTTTAGGTAAATACCTAACGTGTACATGTCATAAAACCTGACATTGTCTCGCACAGTCTTAAAAATCAATGTTTAGGTAAATACCCAACGTGTACATGTCATAAAACCTGACATTGTCTCGCACAGTCTTAAAAATCAATGTTTAGGTAAATACCTAACGTGTACATGTCATAAAACCTGACATTGTCTCGCACAGTCTTAAAAATCAATGGTTAGGTAAATGCCTAACGTGTACATGTCATAAAACCTGACATTGTCTCGTACAGTCTTAAAAATCAATGTTTAGGTAAATACCTAACGTGTACATGTCATAAAACCTGACATTGTCTCGTACAGTCTTAAAAATCAATGTTTAGGTAAATACCTAACGTGTACATGTCATAAAACCTGACATTGTCTCGTACAGTCTTAAAAATCAATGTTTAGTTAAATACCTAACGTGCACATGTCATAAAACCTGAGATTGTCTCGTACAGTCTTAAAAATTAATGTTTAGGTAAATGCCTAACGTGCACATGTTATAAAACCTGACATTGTCTCGTACAGTCTTAAAAATCAATGTTTAGGTAAATGCCTAACGTGTACATGTCATAAAACCTGACATTGTCTCGTACAGTCTTAAAAATCAATGTTTAGGTAAATATCTAACGTGTACATGTCATAAAACCTGACATTGTCTCGTACAGTCTTAAAAATCAATGTTTAGGTAAATACCTAACGTGTACATGTCATAAAACCTGACATTGTCTCGTACAGTCTTAAAAATCAATGTTTAGGTAAATACCTAACGTGTACATGTCATAAAACCTGACATTGTCTCGTACAGTCTTAAAAATCAATGTTTAGGTAAATACCTAACGTGTACATGTCATAAAACCTGACATTGTCTCGCACAGTCTTAAAAATCAATGGTTAGGTAAATACCTAACGTGTACATGTCATAAAACCTGACATTGTCTCGTACAGTCTTAAAAATCAATGTTTAGGTAAATACCTAACGTGTACATGTCATAAAACCTGACATTGTCTCGTACAGTCTTAAAAATCAATGTTTAGGTAAATACCTAACGTGTACGTGTCATAAAACCTGACATTGTCTCGCACAGTCTTAAAAATCAATGGTTAGGTAAATACCTAACGTGTACATGTCATAAAACCTGACATTGTCTCGTACAGTCTTAATAATCAATGTTTAGGTAAATACCTAACGTGTACATGACATAAAACCTGACATTGTCTCGTACAGTCTTGAAAATCAATGTTTAGGTAAATACCTAACGTGTACATGTCATAAAACCTGACATTGTCTCGTACAGTCTTAAAAATCAATGTTTAGGTAAATACCTAACGTGTACATGTCATAAAACCTGACATTGTCTCGCACAGTCTTAAAAATCAATGTTTAGGTAAATACCCAACGTGTACATGTCATAAAACCTGACATTGTCTCGCACAGTCTTAAAAATCAATGGTTAGGTAAATATCTAACGTGTACATGACATAAAACCTGACATTGTCTCGCACAGTCTTAAAAATCAATGGTTAGGTAAATACCTAACGTGTACATGTCATAAAACCTGACATTGTCTCGTACAGTCTTAAAAATCAATGTTTAGGTAAATACTTAACGTGTACATGACATAAAACCTGACATTGTCTCGCACAGTCTTAAAAATCAATGTTTAGGTAAATACCCAACGTGTACATGTCATAAAACCTGACTTTGTCTCGCACAGTCTTAAAAATCAATGTTTAGGTAAATACCTAACGTGTACATGTCATAAAACCTGGCATTGTCTCGCACAGTCTTAAAAATCAATGGTTAGGTAAATACCTAACGTGTACATGTCATAAAACCTGACATTGTCTCGTACAGTCTTAAAAATCAATGTTTAGGTAAATACCTAACGTGTACATGTCATAAAACCTGACATTGTCTCGTACAGTCTTAAAAATCAATGTTTAGGTAAATACCTAACGTGAACATGTCATAAAACCTGACATTGTCTCGTACAGTCTTAAAAATCAATGTTTAGGTAAATACCTAACGTGCACATGTCATAAAACCTGACAGTACAGTCTTAAAAATTAATGTTTAGGTAAATACCTAACGTGCACATGTTATAAAACCTGACATTGTCTCGTACAGTCTTAAAAATCAATGTTTAGGTAAATGCCTAACGTGTACATGTCATAAAACCTGACATTGTCTCGTACAGTCTTAAAAATCAATGTTTAGGTAAATACCTAACGTGTACATGTCATAAAACCTGACATTGTCTCGTACAGTCTTAAAAATCAATGTTTAGGTAAATACCTAACGTGTACATGTCATAAAACCTGACATTGTCTCGTACAGTCTTAAAAATCAATGTTTAGGTAAATACCTAACGTGTACATGTCATAAAACCTGACATTGTCTCGTACAGTCTTAAAAATCAATGTTTAGGTAAATACCTAACGTGTACATGTCATAAAACCTGACATTGTCTCGCACATTCTAAAAAATCAATGTTTAGGTAAATACCTAACGTGTACATGTCATAAAACCTGACATTGTCTCGTACAGTCTTGAAAATCAATGTTTAGGTAAATACCTAACGTGTACATGACATAAAACCTGACATTGTCTCGTACAGTCTTAAAAATCAATGTTTAGGTAAATACCTAAAGTGTACATGTCATAAAACCTGACATTGTCTCGCACAGTCTTAAAAATCAATGTTTAGGTAAATACCTAACGTGTACATGTCATAAAACCTGACATTGTCTCGTACAGTCTTAAAAATCAATGTTTAGGTAAATACCTAACGTGTACATGACATAAAACCTGACATTGTCTCGTACAGTCTTAAAAATCAATGTTTAGGGAAATACCTAACGTGTACATGTCATAAAACCTGACATTGTCTCGCACAGTCTTAAAAATCAATGTTTAGGTAAATACCTAACGTGTACATGTCATAAAACCTGACATTGTCTCGTACAGTCTTAAAAATCAATGTTTAGGTAAATACCTAAAGTGTACATGTCATAAAACCTGACATTGTCTCGCACAGTCTTAAAAATCAATGTTTAGGTAAATACCTAAAGTGTACGTGTCATAAAACCTGACATTGTCTCGTACAGTCTTAAAAATCAATGTTTAGGTAAATACCTAACGTGTACATGTCATAAAACCTGACATTGTCTCGTACAGTCTTAAAAATCAATGTTTAGGTAAATATCTAAAGTGTACATGTCATAAAACCTGACATTGTCTCGCACAGTCTTAAAAATCAATGTTTAGGTAAATACCTAACGTGTACATGTCATAAAACCTGACATTGTCTCGCACAGTCTTAAAAATCAATGTTTAGGTAAATACCTAACGTGTACATGTCATAAAACCTGACATTGTCTCGCACAGTCTTAAAAATCAATGTTTAGGTAAATACCTAAAGTGTACGTGTCATAAAACCTGACATTGTCTCGTACAGTCTTAAAAATCAATGTTTAGGTAAATACCTAACGTGTACATGTCATAAAACCTGACATTGTCTCGTACAGTCTTAAAAATCAATGTTTAGGTAAATATCTAAAGTGTACATGTCATAAAACCTGACATTGTCTCGTACAGTCTTAAAAATCAATGGTTAGGTAAATACCCAACGTGTACATGTCATAAAACCTGACATTGTCTCGCACAGTCTTAAAAATCAATGTTTAGGTAAATACCTAACGTGTACATGTCATAAAACCTGACATTGTCTCGCACAGTCTTAAAAATCAATGTTTAGGTAAATACCTAAAGTGTACGTGTCATAAAACCAGTCCAAAAAAAAATGTTTCTTTAAAGTTAAATCAGCAATGAATTTAAAGTTATAGTTGTACTGGATGTAAACAATCTTCAAAAAAATAGATAAAGATAAATCTAAGACACATTTCTGCAATTAGCTCCTATACATTAAATTATGGCGACACTGCCTTTTCAGGGAAGCTGGAGCACCACCGGTGGGAGCACTTTGCTGAAAATGCTTACTATTAGTGGAATCAAAAGTGAAGAAAGAATCGTTGTCCGTTCTCGTGACGTTTAACGTGGAGATGTCACCGATGTTAGGGTCAGTAACGCTAACAGTATGAACAATCGTACCAATGGCGTTGGAGTTGTAAATGTTGACCGTGCTACCAAAATTAGTAAACGAAGGATTCGAATCTAAAAAATAAATAGATAAATATATTTTTACAAAATCAATAAATACAAAATAATTATGAAACAAACAAATCCATCCAATAATAATAGATAACATTTTAATTGGAGTCTAACATTTTTTCACGCAAGATAAAAAAGATATCAGAAAGTGTATAGCATATGTCTTAATATGAAATAACAAGCAAATTCTATCATGCAAGCATTATGTCGATTTACAAGCTTTATATTTTCACTCATTCTACTATGCTACAGTATTGGTATGTATGTGTTAATGTGTGTACGTACTACACACTATTCACACTTACGTATCTGAACTGTATTCAAATATTTATTATACGCAGTATTGTAAGCAACTTTGTATGATGTTCAATACTACATTTTGTCCAAGTGTGTATTCACGTCTACAATTTGTACAGGTGTGTATACTGTCCAACTCATTTTGCCAATGAATATATGTTTCACTCACTTGATCCAAGGGTGTATTTCACTGCGTAATTTTTGTTACCAGCTGATGTACTTGTGGACCAGTCTGTGGTTGTTCCAGCTGTTGGTTGTGACGTAATCGATTTAAGACTATATTGTCCGCCGCCACCTTTGTAACACACCACATTGGCCGACGAACTCCACCTTTGAATGTAGTGACGAGAATTGTAAAACATTTGATTCACTGCATCTAAAAATATCCACGCAATGACGACAAAGAAGTCGACTAAAATAGTTCAAAGATTGGTGTGTAGTATGGAAATACGAAATTAAAAGCTATAACATACGCCCGATCAGGAAAGTAAAATTAAATGGGCTTGTAATAATCGTACATGCGTCTTGTGCCATCTGTAACAGTATAAAAAGTATAAAAAATTTACTACTACTACTACTACTACTACTACTACAAATAATAATAATAATAATAATAATAATAATAATAATAATAATAATAATAATAATAAATAATTTTAATAATAATAATAATAATAATAATAATAATAATAATAAAAATAATTTTTATAAATTTATATATGGTTTACTGTTTAATGACTCATCATCACTATCCTAGACAGAGTCTGTCTTTCACAAGTATTGCATTCATTCTGCAGAAAATCAAGTTTGATAACCCTATTTTTTTTTGTTTCTTTGTTTGTTTGATTAGCAATTTTAACGTACCTTTAATAATTGTTCAGTCATATCGCTACGATGTCTGCAGTGAGGCAGTTTATAGTGATGTCTATCACTGGGGCATCATGCCGCAGACACCTAGTCACATTATCCTACACAAGGCCGATCAGTTCTAACACTAACCTCTTAATGCTGAGCGTCAAGCGAGGTAGCTGTTAGTATAATTTTTGTAAGTCTTTAATAAGACTCGGACGGGGATCGAACCCACGACCTCTAACCAGTGGGCCACCGGAGCGGTTGTCTCTAGAGTTTGTATAATGCTTATGAATTCATAATAAAATTATAACAGGGTACATATGACAGTTTCTATGCGAGTTATTAATTCACAAGTTGAGATCATTCATTTGGTAGGAAAACAGTGACGGAACTACCGTGGGAGCAGGTAAAGCCGTGCTGTTGGGCCTGGGCGTCATGGTGGCCTGGCCGAACCAGGAAACACAATAAACGACAGTAAAGGGGCGGGGCGGTTCAAACAATTTGTTTTGGGGCCCTTGGTGAGATAGTCATGCCGCCGTATGAAAACGATATAATTCTGTACCAGAATTTATTTAGCAGCACGAGGAACTTGTTGACTTCTTGTATGGCAATGACACCTCATCAAATCCCATCAAGGCCCCCTTTTACAATCTGTGTCTTGTAAGAATGCTAATTGGCTTAGTAAAAATGTTAATATTTTGGACGACCAAAGCCATTTCAAGCCTTGTATGTAAGCCAGATGGATCAACAACACAATAGAGATTTGCACGTCATTGCTTCTCCTATGGAAAACATGTAATTAAATCATTCATGATGTTATAATGTGATATACTAGTAATCACACCGATGTTACCCTGACACCTAGTCAGATTCAAAAGCTGCAAATGGCATCAAAGAAGACTTCTGGGTCAAAATTATCTCTGAAATAAACGATGTTGCAAGGCCCACACACATTATCTTTGACTGCCGTCAGCTCAAACACTACAATGACGCCAAGAAATCGAAGACTGGCATGCGACGTGATCTTTCCGCTAATGCGATCTGCATAACATCGAAGACTGGTGGTATATTTCCGTTTCTTGCGACGATGCCAGTTCTAGTTGCTGCTGTAGCTACATCTGTTCAAAAAGCAGCCACACTTGACTCTGTTGTAACAGCTGACGGCATCGCATTGAAAAAGTCAGCAGGACACAAATTAAAGACCTCCAAAATGAGGCAGGGTTTACCAGGAATGCGGTACGGTCTAGGTTTGAGACTGTCAGGAACATTTCACTGAAACTCCCAACGTCCAAGTTTGATTTTCTTGATGCTGCACGGCGCTAAAAGATGTTAATCTTCAGATGTGTTTTCATGGGTAATCATTTATTGGGATACCTAAACCATGTTGAAACTCGTAGCATTAATCTTGGTTGTTCGTTCTTGTCCAGGTACACATTGTATTGCATATGCGTTTGATCCACGTGTTGTATGTTTTATATACTGTGGCTTAGCCGGTGACATACCAATATGGTATTCAATATTACCAACATAGACATTAACGGATCCACATATATACGATCCAGATTTTTTTGCATTACTTACCGCTGTGTCAAGGTCATCAGCATCTCCACACAAAGTAGTGCACGATTACACAAGCGGTCGTTTTAATATTTTAATAATTTATAATGGTATATATTTATTTAAAATCGGCTACGCGCAAGGGTCACCGGAGTGTATGGGCTCTGCGTGTTCAGAGCAACAGGATTTAGGATATTTGCCACATTTCCAACCATAGATTTTCTGGAACCGTGTCAGTCGCGTTAAATCCTAGCTATATAATGCTGAGTAAGAAATAAGTACTGAAACTATTAAGACAAAAATTGATGTAAAATGTCGGAAATTAAAAATTTCAAAACAAGTGTAATATCATCTTCCATGTTGTTTTGTTAACAAAATCTATTTTTCATGCCCTAGTTGTCCCCATAACTGTAATGAGTAAAGCACGTGCTTAGTCACGTGTTTAATACAATAAAATTACAAACTGAGAGTAGTACCTTTGTGTTTCCATGAATTCAAAACTTAATTCAACAGAAAACTTTCAAATAAGTATGTATCGGTTGTTACCTTTATGATGACAATAATATTTTCTTTCATAGTTTTATAAAACACGTAGGTCTATTTAAATATCCAAGGCTTGACTCGAAAATGTTTTAGTTGAAACAAAACATTACGCCTCGCATCAAACACTGAAAACAAACTCTTACTGTGCCCGAGCTTCCAGAAGTGAAGTAATACGTAACATCAAGAGAGTTCAGTGAAAAATATCAATAGTTTAATGAAACAGAAGCTATCTTATTTCTGAAGTTTTCTTTGTCAATTGAAAATAAAATATTCCATTCGTGAAAAAAACTCCAAAAGACCGAACACGTCATGACACAGAAAATATAAACATCCACTACCACAAGATGTTAATTTTGAGAAATCTTGCAGAAATGCTTGTAAATGGTTTACACCATTTTTAAAGTAATTCGCAAATTCAACATTAATTATTAAAATATAAGGCCGCAACCAGCAGGATAAGGACTGTGCAGTTTATTTGGTCAACTGTTCATTCAATATTCAGTACAGAAATTAGAATGTAGTCCTTTTAAATATATCGTATTAAGACGGTGAATCCAATAGGTTTCCTTTATCAGACGTCCAATTTCAGAATCAGCTATGATAATAGGTTGAAAAGAGAAATCTTGTGCAGTATGGGAACTCTTGTTAAAATGTGTGGCAACATGTGATGAAAATGATCGATCGATATAATGTTGTATGTCTAATCTATGTTGGTTCATACATTTAGATATTTGTTGACTGGTTTGTCCAATATACTGGATGCCACATTGTTTTGCATGTGAACAAGAAAAAACATTTGATGTTGCACAATTAGTATCACAACACACATTAAAAGTTTCTTTCGTATTATTGCTATTGAAAGAAGTACTTTCATTAATACAAGAACAGTGCGAACATCTAGGTCTATTACAGTTAGTAGATGATCCTTTTTATATGAAGTTTTTTACTCATTTAGAATTAATTAGGAAATCTTTAAGATTTTAGTCCCTTCATAAGCAAGTGTGGGTTTGTTTTTGTGTAGCGATTTAACACTTGCTTTATTTGATAATTTTAATAAATTCCAAAATTTATTAATGCTCTTACCTATGTTTGGCAAACGTGGATTATATTCAATAACACAAGGAATGATTTCTTCATGTCCAGCGTTTATTTTACATTCTAATGATTCAAATTGTGTAAGAGAAGATACTTTTTGAAAAGCAGTATTAATGATATTAATAAGGTAATTTCTATTTAAAAATGCTGACCTAATTCTGTTAAAGATGATTTAAAAACAGTGTCATCAGAAATAATTCTTTTATAACGTTTCGCTTGACTATATAGTATTCCTTTATTACATGATTTAGGATGGCATGAAGAATATTGAACATATTGATGAATATCCGTGTATTAACATGAACCATAGTAGTGATGTCATTATTTTCATTTTTAATGACCTCAACGTCCAAAAATGATATTTTAGTTTTAGATATATTGAATGTAAATTTTATTGTTGGATGTACATTGTTTACACAGTCTATAAAATAGTTAAGGTCTTCTAATGATTAGAAATAGAACTACGTATTTAAAAGCGACAATGGAAAGATTAGCGGATAAACAGGTGAAAAATGGAATACATGCACGCTTTCTTGAAAATTGTCTGGAAGACAACCTTGTGCCGAAGTGATTACGTTTAAAATTCACAGCATCGAAGAAATTTCAAGAATCTCTTGACTCCCTATTGGAAAAAGTATCGTTGGAAATATGTGTTAGGCTAAAAGAAGAACCTTAGAGGAGAATGATCAAGATAGGCAAAGAACTAGAATAACATAGAGATAAATAAATCTTTGAGAAAATCAATACTGGCATTTGTGATGAAGAGATTTTTAAGAACACGGAATCTAAGAAAGACAAACTACTAATTTTTTTTTTTAATATATACAAATGTACATTATTTACCAATAGAGATATATGTATCTTTATGATCCAGTTTTATGTATTTTTATGCATTAAAATGGCATTGGTCTTTGCTGTATCTCCATGTCGAGTTACAGATTGAAACAATTAGGTCAAAAATATTAGCTATGACGTCATTTTGTTTATGTCATGTTATTGATATTTAAAGACGTAAGCAATGTTGAATTCAGTTTGAAATCAGCCTGACGAGGCAATAAAAGCGAAACCGGTCACACATTCTACGTGCTGGTGTTTTCGATTTTACATATATATATATATATATATATATATATATATATATATATATATATATATATATATATATATATATATATATATATGTATATATATATATATGTGTGTGTGTGTGTGTGTGTGTGTGTGTGTGTGTGTGTGTCCGTTTAGATGAAACTATAATAAGTAATATAGATAACGTAACGTACCATCCAATAACGTCGTTGACTTGCGCTCTTAGCTGGTCAGCATCTGGAACGGCGTAATTGACTGAAGAACATGTGCCTGTTGCTGTAAACAAAATACATTTAACAATATTTTAACTTTTAGCACTACTGACTATGTAAATAAATGGAAGCATGCATAATCCAAACGAAATTGCAATAAACGGACAGACCGAAACTATTTCAGACAAGGTCCTAAAGGATTTCAAACCGAAACCAATTCAGGCAGACAAAAAAACAAAACAAAGAGAAATGATTTCGGTTTGTCACGTTACAAACCTGACGCTGATAGCGCTTTGGAGACAAATTGAAAATCCTTTTAGATGAAAGTCTTAAGACGAAAATCCTTTCAGGATTTCAGAAACAGACTAATTTGTAAAAGCTCACCTCGTAAATCAATCAGATTATTGGACTGGTCAGTGAGCTTGAAATTAATTCTCGTTAACGAATCATTATGACATCTCATATAGACTGGATTAGTTGGATCTTCAATAATTAGAAGCCATGGAGGAGCGGTTAGTGCAAATGAGTATAAAATATATCCTTGTTGGCTTTATTTGATCATTAAAGATTTATTTGATAATTTCTTTCGATAACATCACATACTAAATTCACTGCAATCACCGAGGATATGTTGACGTGCCTACCATCACCATCTGGGTCATTATTATGTTTGAGGATATTTCTTTGTGGTGGTGGTATTTTTTTCCATGCGGCGAGGATTTGGGGGAAGTACTCATCGAGGGAATCATTGGTTGATTTTTATAGTTCGTCTACATCATACCGGGGAAGCTTAAATTCGGAAATATCCTCTACGTGTATTTGATACGTTTTGCAAATTCTACTCTCTCATAACCATTTTTGGCATTTAATACAGCTTGAATAAGTCGAAAATTAAATAATTCCATATCATATGTGTTCTGATTTAGTATTTCCGTATATTTGATGATTGAGGTTATGGATGATTAATTGATAATATGTTCTTTCAAACACTGCCGTAATTTATTTAGATACTCTTTGTGGTTTTTATAAAGAGAATCAAGAAAGTCTGAGATTGCAGGGGTTATTGCTAAAGAACCCACTCTATCTCCAAAAACCAATCTCCGTTATTGTAACTAACAGGATTTGTAAAAACAATTCTCGTTTATTAATCCAGGTAGATATCATGATATGCTTTTACGTCTGTGATACAATCAGATGTTTTAGGTTCTGGTATTTGATAAAATATTCGAGGTCTGTTTTCAGGCCAACCCAATATTGTTCTTATCGAGCTGTTATAGATGTCTACAGTATACCCGGGCGAGTTTATCTCAATCGCGGATGATATCGTCGGCTCGTGAACTGTTATAGAGATTTTCGATTCTTTTCCAGTAATTAATTTTATTCTGCGTTGTAATTCATTATTGACTTGTTCAATTTGGTAAGACCCAGATGCTAGCGAAACAACTTTCCAGTCAGGAGTCCCGTCTTGTTTATTCTTACTCGCAATCACTAAGGAATTAATCGGTTGTTGACCACCAAATGATGCCGATCTAATGTTAGGCCAACTGTGATACACTCTTAATTTTGCTAGTGCTATCTCTTTAACGGGAATTGAAGTAGGGAAATTGACACTGAATTCAGGATTTGTTGAGGTTATTGAGATCATGTTGGTTTTCACCGGTGTGGTATTTTCCACTATTCGCTGAAGTAGTTCTTGCGATGTTCCCATTGTTATTATATTCGTGTTGTTTTTCTAATTTTGACATCGCGGAATCATAAACGCGTACCATTGCTGAAAACTAATTATCTAATATTAATGTATCATCAAGGATAATTGGGAATACGCGGTTGACACAATATGGAAATTAACTACATAGTCTTGTAGTTTGCGCAGGCTACACTATGATATTTTTTTTGTTATACTCGAAATAATGCCCGCGATTGTTACATCGCTGATATACAAATTGGAACAGCTATCGGGGCAATCATTGTCATCGAGGAGAGTATTATACCGTTTCGGTGATTACACCTGATACCGAGTACATGGTAACATCAACTGCGGTAATTCTTCGTCGGTATTTTTTATTTTTACTTGATACTCCTCAATGAGTGTTTTGAGTTTAGTTTGAAATTCTCTGACCTGATCATAGCGATACTGATGTGACCTTGCCAATGATGAGATTTTATTTATTATAATAGATTTCAAATTGCTATTGGATTTTTAATTCAGTTGCTTACTTAAATCCGCTACGAATTCCAAATACGATTTTATTGAAACCCTAGCCAAATTATTATCAGTGGATATTATTGTGAATTGTTCAGTTGTTCCTTTGTCGATGATCGTTGATATCATATTGTTGACCCCAGATTAACTCATTGATGAAATATTAAATTGAGTCGGCGATTCTAGTGTTAATCGATAAATACCTTTGACGCTCGCGTCGATATTTAATACGTTAGTGGATGGTGTCCACGTAAATGATCCGTGTTGGATCGCGTACACATTATTTACGATATTTTTTTGTTCTTGATGGTTTTTATTTTTTCAAGTTTTTCTATCATCCTCGGTAGATCATTCCTGATGACATCATTGGTCGTTTTAATATCTTTGCAAACAACGTCTATTCGCCGATTAATCGCGGTTATTTCGTCGAGTTTCGTGATAATACCAGCGAGATCTGTTTTGATTTCTTCGGGTTTAGCACTTTTACCCGAAACATTATCGACGGCATCATCGGTTGTTTTAAAGTTTTTACGTAACATAGTAAATTGTTCGATATGAGCGTCATAATCGGATCGTAGTTTTGTCAACACATCGATAGTGGTTTTTATCTCCGAGAACTACGGTGTGGTCAACGGTGGATTTCCAAAGAAATCTAATAGTGGTTTGTCAATATTGTCAACAATACTTCTTTGTAATTCAGAAAACTGATCGAATTTAGTTATATGGTCGACGTATTCATCGCGTAGTTTTTTTTAATGGTTCTAAATTGTTAATTCTATCCACAATAGTTGAAATGAGAACATCTGGTTTGAGTTTACCCTGATCGGAAAAACCGCGTTATGTACGCATATACGCCCGTGGGGATGTGGCACTATTCCTTATCCCATGGGAAAATATTGAATAACTGTCATTTGACAGATAAAACAGTGCTAAATGACCCTCCGTGGCCGAAGCACTTAAATTGAATATTCGATTCGATTAACATCATTTATTTAATAACATCAAAGAAGATCAAGTAGGTGTGAACATGGATAAAATCTGAATAAGGCGTAAATAGCAGGAAATACATTAGTCTAGGCCTAACACCCTCCTCTACCTATCTCTGACTTTTCTCTATATACAGCCTCGTTGACAGCATAAACAGTTTACCATCAGGACGCAAATTAAAATATAAGCACCATAAAAGTAAATTTTACAATAGTGGACTAAGACCATACCACGTAAAATGTTCAACCCGAATAAAGTCACCAACTTAGAAATTATAATGTAGTCTAAAGTCCAAAGACTATCAGATCCCGCGGCACAAGGCCGCAACACATTTTATTTAGATATCACGAAATATAACACCCCAACTAATTAATATAAGATAGTCCAAAGACCAAGACGATCAGGCGCAGCGGCACAAGGCTGGATACAAATCCAAGATATAAGACCTAGGGCCCAAAACAATGAATATAAGGTGGTCAAAAACCCAAGGCCATCAGCAGCACAAAGCTGCACCAAAACAACACTATTTGACACTACTTAACCATTTAACATAAGAAATATAAGGTGATATCGAACCAAGATCCTGCATGGTGACGAATTGGACTAACGCCGGTCATTTGAGGACATGTGGAGTCGATTAATAGCCTTATCATCTGTTTACTACTGATATAAATATCTTAGTTCCGTGCCGGGGATGTAAAATCTCACCTGTATCATATAGAACGGGGAACCTAGGTTCTTTATATTTTTTTAAAAGGAGAGAATAGCTTTTTGAGCGTATTGATTTGATGTTACACTGAGAAAAAAGAAAGAGAGGGACGGGCAGTGAGACGAATAATCTTGTGACAAAATTCTGCCTCGTGCTAAATTTCTAACGTATTCAAATTGTATTCTCAGATGGATGGTAGAAAGTATCATCTCTGAGATCCAAAGTTATGAACAGCAACAGAGGAAGCGAAACTGAGGACTATCAGGTTATGAAATCGTACAAGGCGTTGACGTCGATTGTTTCACTCGATCTCATGATGAACTAAAGCTATCAGTAACTGATCGGCTGGTTGTTTTTAAATCTATTTGCGTTTTCTTGTAATTGGGTGAAAGTTTAAGTTCTAAAAGCAGAGTATATTCATAATGTATGCAATTTTCACAATTGTTTATGTAATTGATTAAATTGTTTGTTTATCTTTACGGGGGCTCACATTTATTTGTTCAATATATCTGCTCAGATCTTTATATCTATTTCCATCTATATGTTTCACCACTTATATTTACTCGAACCGATGTAATTATATCGAGGACGGTCATCTGGTAAATATCGAGTACTAAATGGGGTGGTGGGTTATAGTATATTTATTATTATCTATACCCCCCCCCATCAACAAACAACCACTCCACCCCGTGACAGTAAGTTTTGCATACGGACCCAAATATATCCTAGCTATGTTACTGAATGTAGTGCGAAAATAATTACTTTCGAGATCCATTGCTTGAATTTATTTTACATTACTGTATTCTGGACTCCATTATTACATTACTGCGCATTATTGAATTTATTGAGACCCATTGTGAATTGATATCAACTGCCTGTCTGCACTTTTTCTGCTAAGGCATTGATTGGTCGCACAATTTTGACCAAGGCTGTTCTTCCTGGTCAACGAAAATACTTATGATATGAACTAATACCCTAAATCGAAATGTCTCTGAGTTCATATCATACTAGAGTGCATATCACAAAAAAACTATTCATTTCAAAGACTTTCCCAAAATTCTTAAGGAAAGAACAAACATGTCAATTGCTGTTTCCAAATGCACATTAGTGTGCAGTGTACATGACAGCAGTTAGGTACAATCTGCATACGGAAATATATGGGATGTATACAGACATATACGGGATATATAAATAAATATAAAGCGGAACGCAAAAAAGCTATAGAATTCATTCGTAAAATAGGAAGTATTTTGTCAACATGTCTTTATATTAGCCACATATATATTGCATAGACACCTGCAATAAGGCTATATCCCCATTACAGTCCTGCAATAAGACTACATCCCCATTACAGTCCTGCGTCATAAGAACTTGTATTTTCGAGCATCGTTTTGTCAAAGTCCGATTAGAGTTCATTACGTAATATGAATCTCCTTTATAGACTAAAATAAATGATAAGGCAATTAATAAATATCTTGTATATTGTAAATTAAAGATAAAGTAATACATAATATATAAATCTCTTTAATAAATAACCTATAAAAGAACCTGTATTTATTTAATTTGTAGGCGTTTTTCAAAACATTTTTGTGCACTGTCCATTTTATTATTTTCCAGTGAAAAATATTCTTGTGTTGTACTGTTGTGACTACAATTGATTTTTTTTCATCTCCCAAAATCTTGTTTGGAAAATACTAGCTGTCGAAATAAATAGGATTCCACGCTATAATACAAAATGATTGAGCAAACATACAAGTAGAAAAGGGAAAGATATATAAATAAATTATAAATTATAAAAAGAACACTTACGGCTACTTAGTGTGACGTTGATGTTCCCAACAAGCACGTATTGGCCTCCTCCAACTGGTCGCCACAGCTCAAAGTATGTCGTGCCCGCAGAGTTGTAGGTTAGGTTGATACTTGTGACCAACCCACAACACGTAGCATTGAAAGGACTCAAAAACCCGGTATCTGGGTGTAAACATGAACTATGCATTTGCTGAATCTAACAATATATAAACCTTGACACTACTTTTGATCGTTACCTCCATATATATATATATATATATATATATATATATATATATATATATATATATATATATATATATATATATACGATTTTTGAAAATAGTACTCGGAAGCATCTTAATTTTTTTCAGACTGTTTGCATCATTACATGTATTTAATTGAATTCTTGTAAACAAATTGTTTCGACACATTCCTACAGCAGCAGAGGGGGGGGGGGGAATCATACAACTTTTATAGAGGAGTCAATTTGGCAAACCAAGGCTTCCTCCAAAATCGTAAAAAAAAGTTTCTTTTGGAGACGCAAAGTCGTTGTCGCGTCCTCTGCTGCTATGGCGGTGGGGAAGTAAAAATCTTTATTCCGATTTCAACCGAATATTTTATCAAGTCCGACACGATATTTTGATCAAGAATCATGCAAATTTATCGTTACAAATCCAAGTGGAATCGACTAAGCGTGACTAAAGATATTTCTAAAGAGATTATAATCCATATCACCGCCGCACCAAGTTTGCCAATTATTTCGTAGCGTATATGTGTCAACTCCGTTAAATACAGCAAGAATATTGCAGTTATCTCTGATCACATTTGGTATTTGAATGTTTCAATGAGTGACATATATCACATCGGTATTTTTATGCCTACCTCTGGAAAATATCCTAGCAGGATTCTTTTGATTGTCTAACATGACATCATCATATACGACTAAATTGTTAATACTTCCATCAATATCATTAATGCTCGGTGCTTCCTCGATATCGGTTATAAACTCAATAATAGCCTCATCGATTTCCGATTTTGCTTTCTCGTTAAAATCCTTTAACACCTCGTAACATTGCTGATCGTCTACACCAGGAGCAATCAAATATAGTTTATCCCCTTTCATCCATCTCATTATCAAATTAAGTAGCAGTTGTGTCTTGCCACTTCCAGATGGTCCGATTATAATCATGCGAATATCATTCGGTAGCGCTGCATGATGTTTAACTGGTTTTATTTTTTTGTCGCCGAAAAATCAATTACATTCATGTTATTATAAATAAATTATGGATCTATATTGTGTGAAATGTAAGAAGCGTACTGGCACAAACGACTTGACAACGATTACAACTAAAAATAACAGATCAGCACATGCTTGTAAGTGTGTACAATGTGGTACAAAAATATTTAGATTTGTTTCTATGAAATCTGCAGATGATTTTTAAAAAAACGAGGAGGCGATATTGCAGTCAAGTTAGTAAAACTCCCAGGAATACCCGAGGATACTCAATTTCCGTCGCGTGGTCTTAACTAGCACCTCTGCGTCTGTTGCACTCAAGACAAGTCAGCATAACATTATCTCTGGTATGACTAATACTGCTATTTTTTTATCTACGGTAAATTGGCAAGGACCACCGCATTATACAATTGCACCTCGCGCAGTGATTATTCTGTTGTTGTTTCAGACTTATTATAAATTCGGCATCAATATCAAATTTTCTGTTATTTTTTCTGTCTTGTTGTTGATAGCCAGAGAAGTTTTTTTCTGATTGTGTCTTCGCTGACAATATCACTTATTGTAGTGTCATTATAGTCTAAAACAACTCTTTGAAGTTTATTTATTCTTCGTACTCTGGACACCACAAGATAAACTAAACTGGGCCACTCGATGTGATTATCTATGATTCAAACAATTGTATCTGATATAGTCAATCCCTGTGAAGAATGTATCGTCGCTGCGCATCCTAACTTCCATGGGGATTTATCAGCACGCAATGCATCTTCGACGACACTGATATCAACTAACACAATATCATTTAACACGAGAATCTGTTTTCTTGACTCTGCCAAGCCAGGAATATCAACTTTGATATTTTGTCTTCGTGTATCCTTGGGTCTATAACACAGCGGCACTGGAAGTGTTGCAAATTTTTTTTTATGCGTGTTAAATAACTTTATCTGAAGTGTATATCTAAGTATCTTTCTACTTGCAACTTTAAAATCATTTGGTCTCTACGCTTCTCAGAAATCATTTAATGGGGTTTCCGAAATTATTTCCGGCGCTATTTCACATTGGATTCTATCCGGTTGTAATATGATTAGTTTCTTGAACTCGCGTAATTCATTATCAAGTGCTCTATGATCGGTATTAATTTCTTCATAATACTCTACAAAATTATTTAGCCAATCATGTGGAGACAAACCGACAAATGGTGGTGGTTGACCATGATCGCCACACATTATCACGTTTGTATTCGCTAGCAATAACCAATCGAGAAACCTTTGTAATACATCTAACGACACTGTGCATATCTCATCCCAAATGAGGATTTCAGGAATATATTTTTCGCCCATTCGATCAGGAGTCCATTCATCACCTTTCCATCGAAAGAAACTGTGATAAATGCAAGCATTAATTCCTCGTTGTTTTATCTCTCTTGCAAGTCTGTGTGTTGGTGTTAGCACAATCATGTTTGATTTCCATAGATATAATTCAATCGCACGAGTCGTCTTCCCTGACCCACCACAGACATTTAAGTAACTGGTTATATATCTACATATTAGATCGGAACACGACGGTGCATTAGATAGTTCTGATATCTGATTATTTTTTTAAGTAATTGTTTTCAATTGTAACATCTGCTGATTTGGAGTAATCACGAATTATTTCCTTTTCAATTCTCCATGATCCACAACTCTCGTTTGAATTAGTGATTTCAGCCACTGCTTCGCTTTGTTTTACGTCTATATTAAATGAATCAGTGGCTACTCTAACTGTTGATTCAGGAAATCTATTTATCATCGAAATTAAATTAATAGAAGCATAAGCCAGCATATACGACCTTAGATGAACGTATTCAGGATTTTCTCCATCTGTGTAAGTAACAATTGTACCCAATTTGGATCCATCGGACAAGAAAGCGTCTTTACGATCGACGTATATACCCCTAGACGTTACATCTGCGATTATAAAATCGTATTCAGCATCATCTATAATCAAACGCGAAGAGTATCGTTTGTGGTCGTATTTTCCACCTTGTGTGAACTTACCAATTATACTACTGCCGAAATTTTTTGCGTCTTTATTTCTAACTTCAAAGATCACCTTGGACCATTTCACGATATATTCTTCGTCGAGATGAGGAAATTGTTTTCTATTTTCGCTGATTATACTATCTAGATTACCGGGTTGTGGTAACCAGACTTCAGTCTGCGCTCGATATGATATAGTTGCTTCACTGACAATCAGCGATATCAGCATTTTAGATCAATCATATACCGTAACAGCACTATTGGCATCCAGTGTTTTTCAGAGATGTGTCTACCAACCTAAACCTTACAACACTGATGAGGTCCTTTAGCCAACTCAAATGATATCACACGAGCGAATCCGGTTAAATCAAAATCAGGCAGTGGTTCATTAATCGCAACACGGGTCATCTCATGTGTGGGATGTCCAAATCTTTTGAAGTACTCAGAGCACTCTCCGTACCCAAGAAAACTCCCTGGATAACACGCAATCATATCAACCGAAATAAAGAAAACTCCCTGGATAACACGCAATCATATCAACCGAAATAATACTTTTAGGGTCTTATTTTGTATCCATAATCCACCATGGTTATATTCCACGCAACTTAATTCGATATCTGAGAGAAATTCAGCGCGTGTTGGTTTCCATAGATTCCTCATTCTCGTGAAATGAGCTGCATCTGACGAAATTGTAAAACAGTTTGTTAATAAATAATTGTTCGTCGTAATCCGTTGAAAAATCTCTAGCTAGTTTTTTCATCTCGTTGTGGAGGGCTTCGGTACGATATAATTCGACATTAGGTCTTAGAAATTGATCGATTTACCCTCTTCGTCTTCATAACTGTGAAGTACCCACACTGACACAGGATCTTTTTTTTTTACTTAACTCGTGAAAAAAATCAAATTAATTTCCGTGTAATATTTTATGGTTCTATCCCGCGGAAATATTGCTACTGCGGGTGTCCAAGCGTGTGCATTATGGTCAATAATTTTGATTGGAGCACCTTTTGATTTATATTTTGATTCGTGTAATACCTCTCCTGTTATCATCTTTACGGTTATTATGTTTCTAATTTGGTTATATCTTGAATTGTTGCCTCGTTCTCCTTCACTGTTAATCCCCTTTCATTTATTTTTTTTGTGTCTTAGATCCGTCAATTGATTTTCACGCAACGCATTTGTGAAGTGTTCTATTACTCGTTCTGCTACACAATTTATCCTCCCTGACAATTTCATGGGTTTTAGTTTTTCAATACTCGGTTTATCATTTATCAGATAGATTCCATAAGCAACTGCTGTTACAGGATAGGATATCTAGTAAAATTTGTTTGTCAATCCCATTTAGAATTCCTGGTTTGGAATCCTGACTCACAGTGACAGTTTTCTTATTTTTCAGGATGGGTTCAAATTTGTCGCGTATAATCCAGTTCCCCGTTTCTGAGCGGATAATGAATTCCACTCTAAAATAAATACTATTTCTTGTCAAGATTTGGGATTGTCACTGCTGCTCTTTCGTCAATCATGGTAGCATCAACAATAACATCAATTCGAAATGTTGACCAATAGTGAGATGATCCATTGCGCTTGAATTCATTAAAACAATCGCCAACTCTTTGGTACATTAGTGGAGACTCTATCGAGATTGAATTCAACATTTTTTCAAGGGGTAATTTTCGATAATCTCTCGAACTCCTCCATATTATAATTATAACAAGTATTTAAATAAAGAATTTATTATATAATGAATCATTGCAAATCAGTAACCGCTTGTAACAAATCATGCAGAAATGAATTCTGTGGATATCATTTACAAAGCGTACGTCGTGAAAGCTTAGGTCCGCAGCCTTGTATACGATGTGGGGTAGGTGTGCGTGGTAAGTTGCAGTTGTGTCTCATTTGTGGTGTTAAGCGATACAGAGAGCTAAAGCGCTATTATGATAAACGAGTCAATGACTCCATCAATGACAAAATCATAAGAACACCTCAAGACTATATTAATAGATTCCCAAGTATATGATTAAACCAAATAATAAATTAGAAAAAAAGATATAGTATATACATGAACCAAGAATTTCAACCACATCCAGTGATTACCAATTATGAAACATCTCGTGATGGTATTGTCAAAAACCGTAGACTGAAGAATCCAGTTGGTGCTGTGAATAATCATGGATATCTTATATTTGGCTGTGGAAAGAAAAAATATCTTAATCATAGATTCGTTTTGGAGGTATTTAATGGATTGATCAAGGATGGTTTTGTTATTGATCACATAAACGGTATAATTATTTAGATAATTTACGAGCTATTTCACAAAGTGAAAACACCAAATGGGGAGGGACTGGACAAAACTCGAAAAATTCGAAACCCATAAAAAATTTAATACAGAAAATAACGAGCAAATAGTATTTCAATCAATGAATGAAGCTGGAAAATATTTCGATATTTGCAGAGCCTCAGTACGAAAAGTAGCAGAGAATATAACTCGGTCAGCGATTTCCAGAAGTCTTAGAGCTGGACAAAGAATTCAATTTACATACGTCTAACGGGGAATAAATCGTGTATGTGTGTGGTTTTGAAACAACGATAGCTTTTTTGTTGTAGTCACGTGTATCTCAATGGGATAATGGTTTTCTTTTGTTTTGGTTTAATATTTCACCAGGTAGAAAAGTTCCGCATAAGGTAATCTCTTGTTGTCATCATTATATTAATTTGATCCAAACTGATAAGATATAACAAAACGGCACTCTGCCTCAAACTAAGAAACTGATATAATTCCCCCCACACAACGGGAGTGAAACAACACAATCCCGATTGCCCTACATGTACCCAAATTCCTTCCTTACACTGAAAGAATAACCACAACAATAACAATAACTGATTTTTCGAAAATAACAAAGTGGATATATACCACGGCATACAGAATAACTGTGATTCATACACATATATCGTATTCAAAAACACATACCTGTAGATACGGACAATAGTGTATTGTGTACACTGATGGAATCTCGTCCTGGTGCCCATCATTCGAATCTCGTGACACGCATTTATTGTCGACGGTACCGATTTCGAGGTTTTCTATATAATTGAGGGGTGGCGTCAAAAGGTACTTCGTGTACACCTCCCGTCACGTCAAACACGTGAGGGTGTGATTTTGCACCCCCGGAAAATTAATTCTTGGGGGGATGTGTGCAGGAAGTACAACAACAATGGCGCCCCCAAAATAAACAATAGCATGGACGCAAAAGCTCTATGTCACACACTAGGGTAACACCACAGGATAGTTCAGAATGAACTATCGGCTTAAAGAAACGGTCATAGGGTCAAAGAGAAAAAGAAGAGAGAAGTCTCAAAGAGAAAAAATCTCAAAAGAATAAACGAAGAAAGAAAAAAATCTCTCAAAGAGAAAATATTTCTCAAAGAAAAAGAACCCTATGAAAGATAGAAAGGCCTAAAAGGAGACCCAGTGAATGATAATTGTTTATTTTTGTTTTTGAAAAATATATTAAAAATATAATATATTATTATATATGAATTCTAAAAATATCAATGAAATTATAACCAAAATTTTAAATTTGAAAAATCAAGGAATTAAATTGTCAAATAAATTAAATTTAGATCAGATTTTTTCTGAATTTCCAAATATTGAAGATAGCGTTAGGAATAACAGGTATATGTTGCCAAAATCGTACTCTTTCATCAAGCGAATTGCATTCTGTAACGACATCAATAAGTTCATCCCGTTATTCACTGTTGTCAAAAAAAAAAGAAAGGAATTGGGGCAGCAATATGAAATCAAACGCACAATTAATTCGAAGATCAAAACAATAAAAGAGATTATCCGCCAAACTGAGAATTCTCCTTTGATCGCCTCAACACAGTAAACACACCATACATACAAGGTATAAAACAGACAGGTATGTGTACTTACTCACCTAAAACAGAATTCTATGCGTTTACTCATACAGAACAAACATTCTATAGACGAATGTTTGCACTGTAATTTAATTAATGGTGACTTTGTCAATGGTTTTCACTACGCTGAAGTATAAACACACAAAAGAATTTCGGGTGAGTTTTTTTTCCACTGGTGACTTTCACTACATTTAGATCGTACATTAATTTATAATGGTGGGTGAAGCACTGACAACGAAATATGCCCCAAACGAGACAGAGCCTTCAAAGTAATTTTGCGGAAAACACTCAACAGCTATTCAAACCCATTACTTCAACTACTGAAACAGTTATATTGGGAGAGACTATTGAGGGAGAAGATAGAAAAAGGGTATTCTCCTGTTGTTAAAACAGATAGCTGTAGATAAACAGGGTGATGTTAGTAAAATAAAGGGTGTTTCTTTAGTGGATACATTTACTGAAGGGGCTAAAGCACTAATAAACAATTTCAATTATTAAAAAGAGAGGATTATCTCGCTTTTGGTAATTTCGCTGGTATCAGTTATCATTCAAAAAGGGAGTTTTGAAAGGACGAGTATAAAGATAGTGGAATAAAACACGATGATTGGGTTGATTGGTTGTATAAAATAAACAAGGAGAGAGATCGTTTAGATAAGAAGGAGATGGGGTATAATGAATTTAAAAAATGAATTAGTAATTATGATAAACAACAAATAGACGAACGACAAATGGAAATAGAAGAATGACAACAATAAAGAAAGCGCCCAACTCCAATACGCAGAAAAACACGAAAACAAAAAATCACAAGAAGAACCTCAGTGGGATACATCACTTGATGATGATGATTTAGGAAGAACGGAAAGATGACTGGATGAATTATCTCGCGAGCAAGGTGCAACTGGAACAACTGAAAAAAAAAAAGAAATTGATATCAAAGGGGTTTTTCAGGTAGTGGTTTAGTTAGTTTTCCTAATAGTATTCTCTCGGATATATCACGATTAGAAATTCTCTATTTTTTAGTGATACCAGTTGCACCCTGCAAAGAAAATTGTGTTATATCAAAACATTTTGATTGTTCTGGCAATCTAAGAAATCCAGGATCCGATTGCTTCTCTGTAGATGATTTAGCATTTTTATTTCTTCAATAAATTCTTTATGTGTGTCATCCTTCTCTATATGTTTTATCCTTTGTTGATGCCCTAGATGCACCTGTAAACACACGATATAATCCATTAATTCATGATTTTTCATCAGGGGGTTTATAATCATTGTGGATATACTTTCTTCTCTGATGAAAACTCCTAATGACGAAATTAGCCAATTCTTTCATAGAATCAAATTTCACATCTCTTATTTCATCTAATTTACCCGGAAGGAATTTATCATTTAATGCAATTCGTCCACTAGCAATATCACCTTCTTCTTCTTCTTCTTCTTCTTCTTCTTCTTCTTCTTCTTCTTCTTCTTCTTCTTCAGGCTGGTCATCATATGGTGGGATAGTATCAATATCACCTTGTTGTTCTTGAAGTCGTGCAGCGGCTATTATATCACCCAGAAGTGTTTTAAAAGATTTTTGTGTTCGACCAGTTTCCCCTGCTATTTTTTCAAGCACAGAAAGAAGAGACGCTTCATATCTTTTTCCTTCCTTGGGAACATCTCCCCATATTGCTCTTTCAGTGGTCGATAAAACGTCTTTAGTTGCTGTAGTAACGTAGTAATTCCAGTGTCCTGAAAAATCATTTTGCGCTTTTACAGGTATATATTTCCTTTAAATCGCGTTGTTAGGTTTCATATAAATTTTTCAATAATCTCATTATTCAGCGCTGTAATTACACCAGGTAATCTCTTGACCCATTCACGAGATCGCTTATCCTGAATAAATTCCTTCGCGTATTGATATCCAAATTACAGCTCAGCAAGTGTTCGCTTAAATCGTTCAACATTTGTCTGATCGGGATGTAATGTAGTATGTCCTCGTCTGATGGTGACATTATGATGCTTCATTGTTGATAACACTGCACCTGAAATTCCTTGCCAGGATCAACTTGTAATAGATTTGGCCAGTGCAGAGGACCTCGTCGATAAATCCTTTCAAATGCAAAAGCCACTTCAGTTGATGATTTTGTTTTTAGAGGTGCTGCTTGTTTGTATGTACTCGCAACATCAACTACGGTTAGCGCATACTTGTAAAAACCATGATGCGGTAGAAATAATATATCAGCCTGATGAACCTCATTAGGTGCGCTGACATCAAAATGCGAGTAGTTAATTTGTTTAGGCTTATAGCCTGTTTGGATAACCAATCCGCTGCAGTGGTATTTTTCACCTTTGCGGCGCTACCCAGTTTACTGATTGCTGCTTTACCCCACCAGTATCCTCTTGGATAATAATAAATAGATTCCATATTGTTATTAATTACCAGCACCCAGCACTAATTTACTTTTCATCGCCGATTTTATCAACCATGAAGCCAATTTTTCTTTGAAGGATTTATCAGTGATATAATTCAACACATGAATTATCAGCATGACACGCCTTATCAATAGCGTTTATTGGATATTCACCGGGTCGGGGTTGGTTTTGATCATCGAGTCGGATATCGAGTCTGGTCCCGGGTCCACACTAACTATATCCTGGAAGGTTTTTCTCTCCTGGATACTTCGCACATGCTGTTCCTGGGAGTTTTACTAATTTGGCTGCAATATCACCTCCTCGTTTTTTTTAAAATCATCATCAGATTTCATAGAAACAATTCTAAATTTGTTTGTACCACATTGTACACACTTACCTGCAATTGCTGATCTGTTCTTTTTAGTTGTAATCGTCGTCATGTCGTTTGTGATAGTACGCTTCTTACATTTTTATAATAACATGAATGTAATTGATTGTTCGGTGACTAAAACACGAAAACCAGTTAAGCATCATGCAGCGCTACCAAATTCTATTCGCATGATTATAATCGGACCATCTGGAAGTGGCAAGACGCAACTGCTACTTAATTTGATAATGAGACGGATGAAATGGGATAAGTCGTATTTAGTAGCCCCGAGTGTAGACGATCAGCGATGTTACGATGTGTTAAAGGATTACTACGATAGGACAGCAGAAATCACCGGCGAGGGTATTATTTAATTTATAACCGATATCGAGGATGCACCGAGTATTGATGATATTGATGGAAGTATTAATAATTTGGTCGTCTATGATGATGTCATGTTAGACAATCAAAAGAATCCCGCTAGGATATTTTCCAGAGGCAGGCATAAAAGCACTGTTTTGATATATGTCACTCAACGATACACACAAATACCAAAGGTGATCAGAGATAACTACAATATTCTTGCTAAATTCAACGGAGTTGACACACATACGCTACGAAATATTTGGCAAACTTGGTACGGCGGTGATATGGATTATAATCTCTTTAGAAATTTCTTTAGTCACGCTCACTCAATCCCACATGGATTTGTAACGATAAATGTGCATGATCCTAGATCACGATATCGTATCGGACTTGATAAAATATTCGGTTGAAATCGTAAAAGGATTTTTAACCCCATAGCAGCAGAGGGGGTGGGGGCGACAACGAATTTGGCGTCTATTTTTCGATTTCGATAAAGCATTGGTTAGCCTAATTAACGCTCCGCCAAGTTGTCGGATTCGCCCCCTCTGCTGCTAGACAGCGTCGTACTGTTGATTGCGTCTGAGACCTTAACAGTACAGTTAGCAACTTGTACGAACGTATTCTACCTGCATTGGTTGGAAATGCGTGCTGCAAGCTGCTGGCTTGTTTCAACCATACTTCGCTTATTGGCTAGGAAGAATTTCGCCCTGGTAATGTCATGTAGTCAGAAAGCACCTTTTCAGTTATGGAATCCTTCGCGGTTGTGTGTTTACAGTGTTCCACAGTAAGGAAGACTGTTTTTGCAATACCGGGTGTAGACGTGGATACAACATATAACGTAAAACAAAAAACAACTTTTCGTACACAGAATGAAGAAAATCCATTGTCGCTTATTTTAACCGTTGCCGGACTATGCTACTCTCTTAGCGCTAGTGAATTTTATCCGCTTAATTTTCTTGTCATCTAAGTACGACTAGGCCTCCTCTAACCGCATGAACAACTGGCAAAGAGCGCTAACTACTATTCCAGTCAACATCTACCATTTTTACCATACGCCTGAGGTAGCTACTATGATTCCGTTGTCGTATTGGAGCTGCAAACACGGAGCTCCATATCACCCGTGACTACATAAAGGTCGACTCTATCAACAATGTTGCCTTTGAGAGAGTCGTGTAAAATACATTTTGGTAGCGGCTAATAATGTTTGTTAATTCTAACAATGTGAGGTTTCATGCGTCATGTAAAGATATATTGCCTTATAATAGTACGAACACCTGGAATGCTGTCAGTACGTATTATGAATTATTATGTCAGACTCTACTAATTCTTCTGTATGTCTGGACAAATAAACTGCCTGTCTTTTCTTTAACAATTACACAACGACAAGTTCACGGTTAAAAGCATAGAGAATTCTAAACTCAGGTAGAGACGCCTTTGTTTGCTTTCCGCTAAGCTTGATGCAGAAAGAAGTGTTAAAATATGCCAGAGCAGTTTTCAAAGACTGTGTTCAGTCATAACCGATAGATTTAATCCAATTGAGCGTCTCAGTAAGCAATTTGTTCGGATTATGTCCACCTTTCTGTTAGTTCATGTTTGGACGTCGCAAGAGGCTGAGAACAACGTTGTCCAACCATTTTGAGAACATGGGCCACTGAATCTTTTTTCTTGAAGCTGCGTTAGAAAACTTAAAAGCAACGACTATACAAATTATTCACAATTGTTTACCTGGTTAAGAATATATACTATGAAAGTAGGACATGGATTTCTGTTACACAAATGCACAAAATTTTGATCGAACTCAGACGGACCATTTAAAATCAGCCCGCGGGTTGCGGGTTGGAAGGCTCTAATAAATATGATGGGAAACGTTCAACTCTACGCCGAAGGCCGAAGTTGTGAACCCGTTAAGAGGCGGGAAGGAATTCTAGTGAAATTCTAAGCTTCGATTGCGAACAAAGGCTTCTTGGCGTAACTTATCTTTGCCCGAATTTGTCTAACTTCCACGACTAGGTGTTGTAAGACTGATACATTATTATATACATCTTCTGCTGAATATTCATCATATCGTACTGTAGTGTATAGCGAATTATTTTTCACGTACCTAGATAGTTAGGTTGTGCAATATGCTATGTTGTACTGTAATGCATAACTGAATTTATTAGTGAATCCTGTTAGTACTTGTACTTACTATATTGGTATATAAGTATTTAGATAGTAGATTATGTAAGTTGGTAATTTCTGAACTTGTGCAAATATTATTCGCTAATTGTATATTTTTGCCGTTTATATAAGAAATACATATGAGAGCGTTGTTAATGGTTACAGTTTAGGATTTCGAGATGTTAACAATGACAAATGTGTATGCATGTATCAGACGTCGTTAATCATATTGGATAACACGGTTTTTGCTATTTGTTTTTCTGTAGTGTAGTCATATCATTATAAATTTTGTAAAACGTTTATAGCTTCTAAAGATTAGGCACTATACAAAGTCCTCATTATTATTATTATTATTATTATTATTATTATTATTATTATTATTATTATTATTATTATTATTGTTGTTGTTGTTACAGCACAATCATTATATAACATTTGAAAGTATTTAAATCTGAGAGCGTGATTTGATTTGGTAATTTATTCGATATTATTCTGATGAAAGATGAGAGTGTGGTTTATTCTCTTGTAATTAGCGGAAGGAGAAAAGGTTATACATCCCTTCCAATTACGCCGGATGCTTTCCGGGTGGATGTAAGAGGCGTCACTCAAGAGGGAAGACACATTGAGAACACGTGGATGTCAATTGTGACGTAAGCAGTTTGGGAGGATCAGTGAGGCGTGGAAGAGAATACCAGCAGTGTCGGAAGGACATATGCCAGGAGAACACGTACTCAAGGGTACGGGAATTACCAAAATAGAAACAAGAGGCGAGCAGATGAGTAACAGAATCACAAAGAAGGGAAACACTTAAGACTTTAATTCATATGATGATAATCATTGGCAGCCATACTTTTTGTATATGTCTGAAAGAATGTGCGATTGGGAAATTTGTCAATGAAATAGTTGAATACGTAGATATATTGAATTCAATTGTTATACATTTCAACTTGAGTTATTTGATACACCCATATCCGGCATTGCTGACCTTGAGTTATTTGATACACCCATATCCGGCATTGCTGACCTTGAGTTATTTGATACACCCATATCCGGCATTGCTGACCTTGGGGTCAAAGCTATTTAAAGCTTAGTTGTCTCCGGTGTTATCAATAAAACTGTAGGTTGCACATGACACAAGTAAGGGCATCTTTTGGAATTTGAATGGTGATAAGTATCATCTTTACTAGCAAAGAATACATCATTGTAGGACGTACCATTGTAAAATTTCAACAGAGTTTACATGATGTATATTTCGTATTTTCCCATTTGCATAAATGTTAAGTATCATTTACATATAGTTAGAGTGAAACAGTTATCCAGCCAGATATCTCATCACGAAATGAAACCGAACGCTACTATAGCATTTTGTTCTTATCCACCTATTGACTTTAATAAGATAAATGATAGCGATGCTGCTGTTGAATATGGAACAAGCCATATATTAGCGGTATGTATGTATGTATGTATGTATGTATGTATGTATGTATGTATGTATGTATGTATGTATGTGTGTGTGTGTGTGTGTGTGTGTGTGTGTGTGTGTGTGTGTGTGTGTGTGTGTGTGTGTGTGTGTAGCACACACGTACGTACGTACGTATGTATGTGTGTAGGTCTGTCTGTCTGTTTGTCAGTATGTATGCCTGACTGTCTCTGTCTGTCTGTCTGTCTGTCTGTATGTATGTATGTATGTATGTATGTATGTATGTATGTATGTATGTATGTATGTATGTATGTATGTAAGTATGTATGAAAATTATTGGTGAAAAGACCCATACCTATATACCGAACTCAATTGCTTAAAATAAATGTTTGAAGATTGCATCAACAATACGTTAACGTTAAGTAGATAAACAGTCTATATAATGGTGTCAATATTGGTATTAATGAATCATCATTCTTAACTGAATAGAGTATATTACGGGTTAGAGCATATTACGGGCTAATGACAACAATGTGAACAATTAGAAATTATATCTTCATCAATATCAAATTTAAAAAAGTATAACATTAACAATCACACAGATGTATGGTCCAACCTTTAGAATTCATTAACTTAGAAGGTCCAGTAGGTTAATTGTCTCTCTTTCCCGGCTTCAAACAGCTTAAAAGCAATTCGAACTGCGATATAATTGTAAACAAAACCACGATTTAAATCCGGCGATAAAGTGTGTATTCTATAACCGTATACATTTCAAAGTAAAGAAATGGGATTTTCTAATCAAGCGCTTAATTTATTGTTCGTTCTTCGGTCTTTTTGGTTCAAATTTCATATTAGAAATATGTATGTTCCAAGGCGATGCAATTGTGTGGCCTGGCGTACTTCTTGTAAATTGATCCAGAGTTCAGTTTCGAGTGACAATACATTGAGTCTATAATTGTTGTCAAACGTAATGCTAGCAAATCACAAGAATATACATATATGTTTGAGTTTTGAGTTAAAAAGTCTAAACCAACCCATAATTTTTGACGTCAAGTACATGCAATATATATATTAGAATTCATTAGTTCAAGTAATTAATATTCAAATGGCTCTCTCAATCAAATATTACTATATATATATATATATATATATATATATATATATATATATATATACGCACACACATACACACACACGCACACACACTTCTGGACACTTTCGATTTCATCATTAAAAACATTTACGTTGTCTATTTTTTGTGACTTTCTCTCGCAGACACGCGACCTCGACAATATTTACTTTGCATAGCACATGATTAGTAAACAAAATAATTTAATTAATAGGAATGTCTTCATCATTCAAATTAATGTCTAAGTCTTTTTGTTAGGCCACATATTTAAAGACAATGTCATTGCGGTAGCATAGAGATTCTTCCAGGCCGTTTGTCCCCAATGCATACATCCTCTTTTTCAAGTGAATTCTTCGAGTTAAATGTATCTGATTATTTATTACTTACTCCTCCTTTACACCTTAATATTACATATTTATAAGGGCAATGCAATTCAAAATAAATAAAGATTTATAAAGTTTGATTCGGTGCATCCAATAATATCAAGTTAAAATGTCAATCATTTCACGCCGAAAATTAGTTCAAGTAATTAATATTCAAATGGCTCTCTCAATCAAATATTACTATTAGATTTAAAGCTGTCCAAAAGATTTTTTTCTTGGCTTTGAGGTATTGCACTTGTCAAGTATGTCCCAACTGTTATTGGAGCATCACCCTTCCCATTACCCATCTACAATAACTCAGGCATTTAGAAAGAACGAAAAAAAAATGTTTTGAAACTCCTAGTTTGTCGTAAATAAATGTTTTTTTTAAATCTTTCAAAACTGTCTTTCAAACAGATTTTCCGGTCAGTTTGTGGCTTGTTGGCAGGCATGAAACTAGTAACAGAATATATAATTGATTGTAATGCAAACACGAGATTCAGCAAGTAAGTATGATGTAATATGCTGTTGGTAATAATGTCAAAGCTATTACTTACTTGTAACGCCCGCATCATAACCATTAGCAGCGGTAACCGCTTCTACGAAACCAAAAGACGTTTCGGAACTGCATCCTGAAATTAAATAATTACACTTTAAATATTATGAGCCTTTTATATTTTGCAAGGATTTTTTGGCCATTGAGGTTTTACTACAAGTCCATTGTTTCTCATCTGCCCTGTTTTGTTTTTGGTCTTATTTAATCATGAAATTTGTGTTTTAATCATTCAATTTGATTTTTAATCAAGTTGAAAACTTGACTATTTCGCCACAATAATCAAGATAAACACTTGACTATTTCGCTACAATAATCAAGATAAACGCTTGAATATTTCGCCACAATAATCAAGATAAACGTTTGAATATTTCGCCACAATAATCACGTTAAACATTTATTGCAATACACTTGCTTTTAAGATGGATGAATGGATTTAGGCAAGTGTCCCGAAAACATCTTTGCAGTTATCGACCTAGGCCAATAAATCAGCCACACGTCTCTAAATAATATCAACACTTTAGGGACTGATATCTTCTATAAATCAAATTCTGAAAAATTCTGCACACATTCTTGTCTTAATGCATAGCTGCACATTTTCACATTTTATACGCTTACCCATACTTTGCACGGTTGTTGAGCTACCGTCGACATACGAATTTGTTTGGCATTATATATACATATATATATATATATATATATATATATATATATATATATATATATATATATATATATATATATATATATATATATATATATATATATATATATATATATATATATACTATTTCAGGACATAATCATGTATTTGGCCACTTGTAAATCAATGTTCTGTTCTGGCCGGACCAGACAGTATAACCCAATACTTTTCATAGGTAGGTCTATGGAAGTATGTTTATATGGTAAATTGACAGTAGTTTGTCCTGTCCTGTCGATAAGACTGTAGGTTATGCACGATTTTCAGGAAAATCAGGTGTTAAGTAGACCAAAGTAAAGTGGCATGTAAACGCGGAAGCGGAATACGGAGTCAAATCCGGAAAATGATTTAGGTTGTAAAATGGTAAAATAAACAAGGCATTAATAAATATTTACAAATGGATTCAATCACTAAAAGGAGTGAATGAGATCCAGAACACTCCCCGCCTGGTATCTATAGAGATACCACTACCACTTATTCTAATATAGAATATATAACGATATTCTTGATACACAGTAATCCAAATTATTATATATGAATAAAACGTAAACCCAACGAATGTCACATGAATGAATTCCTATCCAACAGTTATGTAAATGGAAAAACGGTAATTGTCTGAATGTCAATAACGAATGAAAGATGATCCAATGAATGTCTTTAGTCAATCAGAAGTATAAGTTCAGTAATCGGACGGGTGTAAATTTTAGGTTCGCATTTATCACCAACAACGATCCGGACGTCCGCCTTTCAGACGTGATTATCGGATCCTTTTATTGCCCTTGTGACAATGAGCTATCTCCACAGCTAGGACCGCGGCACATAGTTCCTTTCTTGGAATCGTGGTTCCAGTTTTGGGGGCTACTTTAGCCTTTCCAATAACAAATCCTACGTGATAATGGTTACTGACGTCTTTCGTTCGAAGATAAACGACGGCGGCAATAGCTTTATCTGAAGCGTCCGAGTAGACATGGAGTTCCCTGGTGATGCATTTGCTAAGTTCGGGCACTTATGTCCTTGATATTCTCAAGTTTTTAAGTGGTTCAAGGGTGTTTTTCCTAGACTCCCATTTAGAGGCAAATTCATCGGATACGGGCTCGTCCCAATCTATGGTCTCTAAGACAATGTCTCGAAGGATGAGTTTCCCATATATGATAACGGGAGACAGAAATCCAAGCGGATCAAAAATGCTGTTAATCGTTGATAAGATTCCTCTACAGGTAATTGGTTTTTTATCGGAAGACAGTTCAAACAGAAATTTGTCCGCGTTGACATCCCATATTAGGCCAAGACTCCGTTGGAGCGGTTTTTCTTCCGAGTCTAAATCTAGATCTTTCAAATTAGATGCCAGATCAGTTGTTGGAAAAGCAGCCATTACTTCAGTGCTATTCGATGCAATTTTGTGAAGTCGAAGATTGCCATAGTCTTTTAATGCACTTTGAGTGTCCACTAAGAGCTTAACAGCTTCTTCGGGTGTTGAGCAAGAAGTTAACCCATCGTCGACATAGAAGTCCCTGGAGACGAACGATGTAACCTGGCTTCCGTACTCAGGTTCAGCTTTCAAAGCGGCCTTACGTAATCCCAGAGTTGCGACGGCTGGCGATGGACTGTTTCCAAAAACATGTACTTTCATCCTGTACTCAATGAGTTTCTTATTGATGTCATTGTTCTCATACCAAAAGAAACGCAAATAGTTTCGGTGGTCCTCTCGGACGATGAAGCAGTGAAACATGTGCTGCACGTCTGCAGTAACAGCTACCATTTCCCTTCTAAAGCGAAGAAGTACACCAATAAGATTGTTGATTAAGTCTGGTCCTGTAAGCAGTACGTCATTCAATGACACTCCTTGGTGTTTTGCAGATGAATCGAATACGCCTCGTATTTGATCGGGTTTTCTCGGGTGGTAAACACCAAACAATGGTAAATACCAGCATTCTTCGTTTGCCGCTAGCGGTGGAGCTACCTCGGCATGATGATTGTCCAAGATTTTTGCCATAAATTCAAGGAAGTGTTCACGTTTCCTTGTATTTGTCTTCAGATTGGCGTCAAAAAGTTGTGCCCTATGTTTTGCCTGGGTCTTGTTGTTCGGCAATGGCGGCCTAGGTGACTTGAAAGGTAATGGAGCTACCCAGTGCCCAGTTGAGTCTATTTGAAACTCATTATCCATTTGTTGAATGAATATTCTGTCCTCGTGCGACATACCAGTTATGTCGTCGTCCTTTGTCCTCTCGAAAACTGAGGAACCAAACTCGCTATCTTTGCGATGTAGTGCGGGATTAGAAAGTTGCTCCCGTACTTCCAAATAGTTGTGACATGGCACTAGGGCTGTCGGCTGACCCGAAGGTGAAACATGAGTTCGGCTGACGTTGACATTATCGGGCGCATGTTGTTTATCTAAACATGCTTCTCCTATGACGACCCATCCTAGCTTGAGTCGCTGGGCGTATGGTGCTCCTCGATGACCTATTCGTTGTTCTAGAACGTAATGAGCTTCTGCCAAATCTCTTCCGATCAGTAGCATAATCTCTTTTCTTCTGTCTATTGGTTTGATAGACCCAATAAGATCGTTTAAGTGTTCATGGAACTTTACAACTTCTGGAGTTGCGATCTCGTTTTTATCATCAGGTATGTTGCCACACTCGATGAGTGTCAGAAGTTCCAATTCTACGTCTCCATTGATGGATTCTACGATGAAATCACTTCCTCTTCGGCCGGAAGTGATGACTCGACCGGAACAAGTGTTGAGGGTGTAACTCTCAGGTTCTGATCTGACATCAAAGAAATCAAATAAACTTGGCAGGGCTAGGGATCTGTTGCTTTGGTCGTCGATAATAGCATATACCGGTATTCAAAGAATTTTATTTGGATTGTCTTTGTTGTAAACATTGACCGGTAAGATTTTGGCGCATGACTTTCCATGAGCTCCTTTACAGATTTCAGTACATTTAGCTCGTATATCTTCCTCATATTGCTTCTTGGAGTTTTTGGAGAACTCCCCGCCATGATTTTCCGCAGCCTCAGGAGGTAAACATGGAGAATCCTATTGACGTGTAAAGCCGTAGTATGCTGTTTGCTGCCGCAATCCATACAACAAATCTTAGCCTTGCAATCGCGACTGACATGCTTATCCGATGCACAACACTTAAAACAAATGTTGTGTTGTCTTAGGAGTTTTTTCCTCTCTTCTATGGATTTGAACTTAAAGCCCCTACATTCATCGAGTGTATGTTTCGTATTGTGTAGAATGCAGTTACTTAATGGTTGACTTTTTGGCTGATCGTCCTTTTGATTTGTCAACTCTGTTCTTCGGACATTCACTTTAGGTTTGGTTCCATGAGTGTTTTTTGAAGAATCACCTTTTTGAGTGGGATTGTCCAAATCTACGGGTCGGAAACCAGGGTTATTCCTCAGATCGCATGTGTGCTCAAGAAAGGCATGGAATTCCTCGAATGGTGGGAAAGCGATGGAATGCTTCGAAGCATAGTTGGCTGCTCTGCTTGACCATTTTTCTTGCAATCCGTAAGGAAGTTTAGATACGAGAGGTCTTACCCCAGTAGACGAGTCAAAGTAAGCAAGGAGAGTCTTAAATTCATCCTTTTTCTTGAGGAATTTCACCTCTGACAGTAGATCCAAAAAATCATATAACTTCTCGTTGTCCCGGTTGGTGAGTTTGGGAAAAGACTCAAGTTTTTTCTTTATGGAAGCTTCTACCATCTCTGGCGAACCATACCTCCGATCTAGGCGTTTCCAAAGTTCGTTTAATCCATTAGATGGATCCCCTGCATTAGACGATCTTATGCTTAGGGCTTGTTCTGAGGATTTTGGGCCTAGCCATTTAACCAACAAGTTGATTTGTTCCGAGTCTGATAGTCTCAGTTCTTTGGTTACACATTGAAAACTGTCTTTCCAAGCATGATAACATCCAGGTTTGTCGTTATATTGCGTGAGCTGGGAGAAAAGCAAATCTTTCCGTAACAAGAACTTTGTCATTTCCGATGCCCCATTATCGGTCATAGCTGAGGCATTCGGCAGGGTTGCATGCTGCGTCCCCATCTGTATGTCCTGATTTAAGCTATGATTTTGAGAGAGGACTAAGTCCCTTTGTCTTGCGTCGTGTGAAGTAGGGACAAATTCCGGTGCGCCTGCGGAGAGTTTAGATATTTTTGGCTCCTGACTGGAACGTAATCTGGTAAGAGTAGATGTAATCGGCTGATAATCATCAAAGGACGTCCCAAAATGAACAGAACGATGTTCTCGGACTCCATAAGGAAAATCAAGGTTCTTATCCTCGCCTGTTGGTCTCTGTACGTCATGTAGCGGTTCACTGGTCATCGTACCAGACGATACCTTATCAGGCTCCACATCGCCAATGTTTCCTTTATCTATGAGCTGACTTTGTTGGCTTATGTATTCTTTAATCCGGTCAGAGTAATCCGCCGTTTGTTGCGGAGGACCATCCTCAATGACTTGACTTCCGGCCTCGTCCATTTCGTAGACACGAGCTTCTGCCTCGGCAATGGCCAACTCTTTCTTGGTTTGAAGGAGGATCATTTCCGTCTTAAACATGGCTGCTTCCTCGTCCATGACTGCTTTTTGTCGAGCCTCCATTCGTTCAAGTGCAGCCTGTTTTTCTGCAAAGAGAATGGCGGCCCTAGCGGCTTCCGCTTTTGCTCGTTTTTGTCTGGCAACGCTTGGGGCGTCAGAATGTTTTGACGACTGGGAACAAGCTTTGCTCCCAGAATGATGAGATTTGACGGACCTCTTGTCGTCATGTTGACTTTTGTTCTTGAGAAGGTTTAGCGCCCTATCGACAGCACGTTTCCGAAAGTCCACTAGCTTGGATAAAGTATCTAAATCTTGGGTACTTTCATCTGAACTGGTTCCTTTCAGAAAGCTCGTAAAGGCGTTGACCTGACCCAGATATTTGGCATTTTCCTGTATGATGTTTTGCTCCAGAGCAAGACAGTCTTGGACCCTTTCAGGCGGGCTGTCTGCAATTTTCAAATATGAATCCAGCATGGACCATAGGTATTCCACGTTCTGGGAATATTTGTCTCTCCTTTCTATGTAGGATTCTCTCCCCTTCTCTGACAGAGTACGGTTCCTTGGACCCAATTCTTCTGAGTGTAAAGACTCGAAGTTGTCCATGTTTTTAGGTGACTAAAAGTGCCCTGAACTTCTACCACTTTTAGTGAGGAGCGTTCTTACCTCGACTCCAACGTTGAGAGCGCGTTGCCTACCGGATGGAACGAGCTTCAGTGTCACTGGTCGACGGGACGTTGACTGTTGTTGTCAATTTACTGTTCTGGCCGGACCAGACAGTATAACCCAATACTTTTCATAGGTAGGTCTATGGAAGTATGTTTATATGGTAAATTGACAGTAGTTTGTCCTGTCCTGTCGATAAGACTGTAGGTTATGCACGATTTTCAGGAAAATCAGGTGTTAAGTAGACCAAAGTAAAGTGGCATGTAAACGCGGAAGCGGAATACGGAGTCAAATCCGGAAAATGATTTAGGTTGTAAAATGGTAAAATAAACAAGGCATTAATAAATATTTACAAATGGATTCAATCACTAAAAGGAGTGAATGAGATCCAGAACAAACACCAACAACATCAACTGTCCTGTAGTCATTTTCAATTTCACGCTATGAAATGGTTGTTATCAATTACGGGTAAGTGTCTAAACTGTACACAGGTGTTGTTGTTTTGGAAAGATTTGCATGCATACAAGTTGCACATTTTAATAAACCGGTGACAACAGACCCACATGTACTCTGTCAATATTAACACATATTTGAGGGTTTGATATAACGAACTATTATGAAACATGTTAATTGTACAACTTCGATCTCCAATCAAGCAAACTACTGTCGTAATTGTTTATTTTTTTTTAATTCATATTCTCAGTGTTTCTGAATCAAAGCTGAATCGGAGAATATTTCACTATTTTTGTGTATCTGGATAAACGTTGTTGAAAATAACATACTATGTTTCTTAATTGTTCAAAAATTGATGTAATTGCTTTATCTTTCTGGAAAACATATTTCGGGACCTTGTGTATTCAACCACTGTCCTTTGAAAGCTCAATTGTGTTATCTTCATTCAGAGTTTACATAGAAATTTGCTTTCCAGGATCGAAAATTTGAGTTAGACATTAGGGTGAAATTTTCCCATCCTACACTGGTGCAAATGAAAGACTGTATGCATCTCACAAGGTTTTTCACGTTAGAGAACTATATTTTATATGCATATGGAATGAGAGAAAAAAAAAGGTGTACTTTGCAATTATTCAGTTAGAAGATAACTCTAGAAAGAAAACAGTTACCATTCGACTTTAAATGACAGTAATTTTAAAATTAAATGTGTTCCATCTGCATATATATATATATATATATATATATATATATATATATATATATATATATATATATATATATATATATATATATATATGATAAATCTAACTAGGTAAACACAGTTTTAAAAAACAATTTGAACCAACAATTCATTTCTCCTAATTTTCTAAAGTTTAATTACAAAAATGAGAAAACAGTCGTGTTTAGTTGTAAAAATCCTTTTAAATAATTTTTTTATTTCTTAACTATATTGTTTTATAAACCAACTACTTACCCTCCCCCATGTAGTAGTATTAACTGGGATTTGTATTTTTTTCTATCTAATTATTTCTCAGCCATGAGTCAGTCAGTTATTTATATTAAGAAAACTTATATTTTTTTAAAAATTATTTTAATTTACATTATATAAGGAATGTGGAATGTTTTCTATAATTTATAATATTTTACTACTGCTATTCGAGATGCTAAGCGAACTTTTTAATCAATGATGTTTAAAACTAAAACTTGTTTCTAGTGTGAGGGAAAAAGAGTAAACAGAATGATTTTGTTGCAGAATAAAATTCTTACCTGAGCCATCGACTGTCTTAAATGAGAGAATGAAAAAAGAACAGATAAGGTAAATAACATCCATCGTACTCGAAATATATGATACAGACTGATCCGTTATTTACAACCATCGTCTCCACTGTGTCTTTGGTCGAATCCCAACTTGTGAAGATAAAGGCTTGTAGTAATTTAGTTGAATTTGAAGTCTTCGGGATATAACTATAATCACCTCTGTATTTGATGAGAACGTAAAGAGATATCCATATCTTCACAAAAAATAAAATCGATTAAAGATATTTTGAATAATCACCTGACAAATGCCAAACTACATTGATGCTTTTATAGTTACGTCAATACTAATCACTTAGCGAAGTTCCTTATGATCTCTATAAAAAATATCAATTTATTTAAAATGCACGAAAAAGATTTCTTAGCTTTTCAGTTCAAAAAACTTATGGGTGGTACAAAGCTTAGTAGGTTTGAATGAGGAGAACATTATGCGAATCTTGACAGGACAATACCTTTCCAAGCGCGACATCTAATATGAATGCCCATTAATAAGGCGTACTAGGTTGATTTGCTGATATTATTTGCCTTTGTGATTTCATTTATTGAGAGTAGATAGTTTTAGAGTTTATATAGCCTTGTCGAGTCCAGCTATTTCACTCTTATGAATGGTTGTAATAGTTATGTCAAACCAACCATTACGAGAGAGAGAGAGAGAGAGAGAGAGAGAGAGAGAGAGATACAGACAGACAGACAGACAGAGGCAGACAGATATAGAGGTAGAGAATAGACAGACAGATAGACGGAGAAAGAGAGGTATAGTCGGGCTTGGCACTAATTAACCAATTTGCATCTCTCTGCCCTACAGCAGCACCAAAGAAAACCAACTTTCAGTGATACTTAATGTGGAATGATTAGACGTTCGGCTCAAATCTACACCATGCACATTACATGAAGTCCCTGAAATGATTAACAATTTGCTCTGAATGGAACTTGATGGAAAATTTGCAAACATCAGTCATGGAAAACTAAAGTGAACGAAGCAAACGTCTCCTAGGAAATCAGGCCAAGTCACCATAATTAAGAACACTTATCCCACGTCCGATGTCTTCATTGGTTGCTATTGAGGAGTATTCACTATTCTGTAGTGTTCGCTATCTGAGATTATTTATTGCGGTGTAACTGCGATGTGATTAATAGCTGTAAATTGGGAGACCGTTTATTTTGCTTTGGTCTCACTGGACAGTAGTATTTTTTTGGCAAATTTTCGTCCGACGATGACCTATTGCAGACAAATGATAATAATATTACATTAAAGATACAAATAAAGCATAACTAATGATTTTTGTTGAAATGATGCTTGTAAGATTCAGACTGAGGTATTAAAATTAATTCCTTATGTAACTAATGGCTTTTATACTGAACCAACACTGCCACCAACCACTCGTTTATACATTCATTTTTGACAGGAAAGAGCTCTTTTGAATATTTTCCTGTGACAAGACACTGTAACAAATTAGCATACTTTTTTATCACCCTTCAAACATCTAGATTTTTAGATATTTACCTCTGTGGCAGACACAGGTAAATGCGTAAACCAAGTCGTCTGCTCCTTTGAAACCCAAGTTACGCATTTGATCTCCAGTGCTAGACTAACTGTGACAGTCAGTAACCAACAAGTCAACCATTTTCCAAGCCTAACTCAAAGTATATCTAAACAACATTACATATTTAGATTAGGTGTGAACTGAAAAATGATTCGACTGTGATAATTAGACTCATGCCATCTACCTTAAATATTAGGGAGCTGTAAAAATTTGAAACTATCCCGTGAGACCTTTAAAGTGATCAGGCCTAAACAATGGCAACCATACTAGGAGATGACGTCAATGATCTGCAAGTCGTGTTTATAGGACAGAAGTTGACGCCATAATCGTAAGTCAACTTTAATATAGTCAGAATCAGAGGTCGATCTGTTTCGATTGGATGTCGACTGCCTTGACAAAAAGTATATTTTCTAGACTGGTATGAGAGGTTTTGGTAATAAAATCGACTTTATGACCAGAAATATGTATGTTGATCTACTGTTTTGTTTAAACGGAAGTGAATGGGGCCTGATTTTGATCTTTGAAAACAATGGTTTCATTTACATTTTGAAAGTTTGCCTACATTTTCCGTAAATAGTATAAAGTTTAGTCTTCTTTTGAAAACTTGCCTACATTTTCTGTAAATAGTAATAGAGTTTAGTCATCGTTTAAATAATTGCCTACATTTTCCGTAAATAGTAATAGAATTTAGTCATCTTTTGAAAACTTGCCTACATTTTCCCTAAATAGTAAGTTTAGTCATCTTTGGAAGACTTGTCTAAATTTTCCGTAAATAGTAATAAAGTTTAGTCATCGTTTGAAAACTTGTTCACATTTTCCGTAAATAGCAATAGAGTTTAATCATGTTTTAAAAATTTGCCTAAAGTTTCTGTAAATAGTAACAGAGTTTAGTCATCTTTTTAAAACTTGCCTACATTTTCACTAAATAGTAATAAAGTTTAGTCATTTCTTGAAAACATTCCTACATTTTCTGAAAATAGTAATAGAGTCTAATCATCCTTTGAAAACTTGCCTACATTTTCCCTAAATAGTAAGTTTAGTCATCTTTTGAACACTTGCCTACATTTTCTGTAAATAGTAGTAGAAATGTGTCATCTTTTAAATACTTGCCTACATTTTCTGTAAAAATAAAATAATGTTTAGTCATCTTTTGAAAACTTGCTTACATTTTCCGTAAATAGTAATAGAGTTTAATAATCTTTTGAAAACTTGCGTAAATTTTCCGTAAATAGTAATATAGTTTAGTCATCTTTTCAAAACCTGCCTATATTTTCCCTAACTAGTAATAATGTTTACTCATTTCTTGAAAACTTGCCTACATTTTATTTAAATAGTAATAGAGTTTAGTCCCAAAAAAATGAGAAAACAAATATTCGTATTCAGTAACGAAACCCCTTTTAAATAATTTTTTATATTTTGTAATTATATTGTTTTATAAACCAACTGCCCCCTCCCCCATGTAGTAGTATTAACTGGGATTTGAATTTATTTGTATCTAATCATTTCTCATCCATGAGTTAGTCAGTTATTTATATTAAGAAAAATTATATTTTTTTTTAAATTATTTTAATTTACATTATATAAGGAATGTGGAATGTTTTCTATAATTTATAATATTTTACTACTGCAATTCGAGATGCTAAGCGAACTTTTTAATCAATGATGTTTAAAACTAAAACTTATTTCTAGTGCGAAGGAAAAAGAGTAAACAAAATGATTTTGTTGCAGAATAAAATTCTTACCTGCGCCATCGACTGTCTTAAATGAGAGAATGAAGAAAGAACAGATAAGGTAAACAACATCCATAGTACTGAAAATATACGATACAGAATGATCCGTTATTTCCAACCATCGACCCCACTGTGTCTTTGGTCGAATGCCGTCTTGAGAAGATAAAGGCTTGTAGTAATTTTAGTTGAATTTGAAGTCTTCGGGATATAACAATAATCACCTCCGTATTTGACGAGAACGTAAAGAGATTTCGATATCTTCACAAAAAATATAATCGATTAAAGATATTTTGAATATTCACCTGACAAATGCCAAACTACATTGATGTTTTTGTAGTTACGTCAATAATAGTCATTTAGCGTAGTTCCTCATTATCTCTATAAAAAATATCGATTCATTTAAAATGCACGAAAAAGAGTTCTTAGTTTTTCAGTTCAAAAAACTTATAGGAGGTACAATGCTTAGTAGGCGTGAAGAGGAGATCATTATGCGAATCTTGACGGGGACAATACCTTTCCAAACGCGACATCTGATATTTACGCCCATTAATAAGGCGTACTGCATTGATTTGCTGATATTATTTGCTTTTTTGATTTTATTTATTGAGAGTAGATAGCTTTAGAGTTTATATAGCCTTGTCGAGTCCAGCTATTTCACTCTTATGAATGGTTGTAATAGTTATGTCAAACAAACCATTACGAGAGAGAGAGAGAGAGAGAGAGAGAGAGAGATACAGACAGACAGACAGACAGAGGCAGACGGAGACAGAGGGAGATAAGAGACAGACGGAGAAAGAGAGGTATGGTCGATTGTACTGTTTTTATAGCAGAATAATGAATGATCAGCTGCAAATATATTAAAATACTTTAGATACCTTTTGTTGGCTCGTTATTTCTTTTGGTTTATATTCCATTATTATATCCATTCGCTGGTATATCAATGGTTGAGCGTTCATGTGATTGGCGTGTTTTTATAGTGCTCTACATCCATTACTAAAGCCATCTTTCATGTTGTTCTAAGGTTTTAATGCCATCTTTTAGCACAAGATGTGATATACATGGCGGCCAGTAGTAATGGTGGAGGAAGAACCCGGGATTTTTAGTGAAATCCGAGACTCGAACCCACGCAATAAGAGGTGAGATGGCAGTGAAAATCTTTTATGTTTAAATCAAAGATGTATCTTATATCAATTTAATCAATGTGGATAGAAATAGAAAATCAACCCAAAGCATCAACTAATAAATATCCAAAGATGATTGTAAATAGCACAAAAGGCATATAAACACAAACAATGTTGTTCTAAATAATAGCAGGACATTTGACAACAAACCACTTTGAGCAAAAATGCAGTTGAAAGCTAGTTTCGTTTAATGCTGACAGACATTTACCTTCTGTGAAACTCCACGAAACAGAAAGGACGCTATCTCACTGTTATGTGATCGCTCTTGCGATGCAAGAAGAGACCAAATCTGGGGGCCTGTATAATGTAGTACACCATACAAGCTGTTTAATGTTTTATAATTAAAACAAAATTTCTTACAATCGAGCCTACCATGTACTATGAAAACGGAGGACACTACTATCTTAGTTCATTGTAATTTAAAGGATTGCGAAATCTGTGTGTCATGCACATGTTTCTCTATTTCCTTTATTATTATTTTTTAGTGATTGAGGAACCTGTAACCATCAATCTTACTCTACAGACTAGAGTCATGACAGAGAAGAAAGACGGATTTGATGCCTTAACCTTAAAACAGTTCCTCTGGAACAAGCTAGAAAGCTTAGTTCGAAATATGCAAACGATCTGATATTCAGCAAAGAAAATGTCATTGGATCAATCAAAGGAAAAAGTTTTCAAACTTCTCATGCAGATATACAGAACATACAAAATACACCGAAACCTGGAAATATCCAGACATTTGGTTATAAACTTCAAAAGCGTAATCCACATGCCGGACTTTTACTTGCTCATTCCGAGACGCTTTATAAATGTATAAGACCAATTCATACAGACTTGCTAATAGTTACATTCGTGTTACTAAAACAAGAGTTCATGTTATGAACCAACAGTTGCATTTCAAAGTTATCTTGATAAACTTTCTGTAAGTGCAGATGACTGCAAAGCTATTGAGTTTAGAACTATAAAAAAGTCCATGTGCACAGAATGGACAGATGCTAGAATTGGTCGATTAACTTCATCAAATTTTAGGATGATTTGTGCCAAAATAATTGCAAGTTTACTGCTTGACAATCAAATTGAAAAATCCTAGCCATCAGCTTAATTCATCAGTCATTCCACCTAACAACCAAAATGTTGTTCAAATATGGAATAATATAAAATATGTAGCTACAATAAAAAGAAAATATTCCTACAAAATGACATTTGACATTAATCAGATTTGCCCAGGTGGTTTTAACTCGAGTACATTTCATTTTAGGCACGTTTTTACTTTTCTCGAGAATCCAATTTGCTTTGAAGATCAATCAGTATATTATCATAACCACGTATCATCGAGAAAACAGAAAATTTATCAAACCTACAGATGATGTTCAAAATCATTTTTTTTACTTTCAATGAATTTGGAAAGACTGAAGGGACATTGTGTTTAGAAGTCATCCGGTCCTTCACGAAATGTGTTGAACAAAGACATGTATTGGCGTTGATATGGAAATAAAGACATGTATTGGCGTTGATATTGAAATAAGACATGTATTGGCGTTGATATGGAAACAAAGTCATGTATTGGCGTTGATATGGAAACAAAGACATGTCTTGGCGTTGATATGGAAACAAAGACATGTATTGGCGTTGATATGGAAATAAAGACATGTATTGTCGTTGATATGGATAGTGTTTCATCGCAGGTTTTTACACGTCATGTCCATGTTTCTCGTAGTGTTCAATCTGAAGGAAAATTGTGTACAACAATTAATTGCCCATCAACTATTTATGCCACTTAAATTTAAACAAATGGAGCAGTAATGCCTTTTTCACGCTTGATCTTGGTACGCTAGCCTTTGTTGGAAATTGCTCCATGTGAGTGGCGGTTTATACTATTCTTATCGTCGGCTATGGAGGGCACGTCAAGGGACGTAATTTCAAGATGCACTTACCGAACTGGACTATAATTATGCACGCATTTTTGCAGGATGAAACGAAAATTTTACATCATGACTACACGACAAATAAAAGAAACATGTCAGCCTCCATAATAATCATAACGACGAAAGAGACCACAAGTAAAAAAATAATTGGTACAATCTACCAAACTAACAAGCTGACTAAACAAATTGGTAACATCCACGATATGATGACAGAACCGTGACTTAACCTGTCATTACCCATGTCAATGGAAGATTAATTTCATGCTGCCCAGACCTTTTTAAATCCAGTTGATTTACTATCTTTACCTGAAATATCTTGGATTATAATCAAACAAAAACAGCAGTGGTAATATCACAATTTAGAGTAACTTTGATATCAATGTTTCGTACTAAAGATTGGTATCTCATTTACCTAACATAGACCATTGAATGCATGTAATCATTATTCTATTGTATTGAGCCTTCCTTGTGAGAGATTTAAACAATGAACAAGAGAACGGGATATCAAAAAATGTAGACGTCACTCTGGAAACTGTATAACAAACGAATGTATAATTTAGCAGTTCGCGTTCTTCCCTAAAACTAAATAGTTTTCATAATGGGGTAATAAACATTGGGATGGGAGGTGTTTCTAGTTGACAGGACTTATGACATTGTTGTCGTAATTTCGTTTTGCAAATTCAAAGTCTCCGTTTTGAAGAATGTCCAGAAGTATATACACCATTTCTGATCTCTATCGCGATGCAGTAAGGGAAAATAGTGTTATATTGGGTAGTCTACACTAAAACATCCGTAGTTCTTTTATTGTTCCCGACAATTCGTTATGAGTTACCCTTTCCAAAACGATTGCCTGTAGTAAAGTTGAGGGGCAACGATTTTCCAGTATATTTAGGCCACAGATTTTCTGTTTCAACTAATTTGATATCAGCAATTAGCATCTGATGGGGCGTAAATAAATATTATCCCTTAAATGAAACGTTTGCATCTTTATATAAAAGAAGCTGAACTATTATTTATTTATAATTCGGCAGTCTCTGAGAACGTTTCATATCCCAAATAGTTGACTATTCTCCTTTTAAAATAAGATTACTAATGATATCCATGTACTAAGTTATAGATCCACACTACATGTACTTGGTTTTTCTTTTGCCGTTCATGTCCGCTACTGCTCGTGATCTTTGACAATATCCACTGACATAAAGTATTCTTCCTCCGAGAGTAGTAGGCCTTGGAGATGAAATTATGCTCGCCATGACGTTAATTATTTCAAAGATTCTATTATTTACGACAACACAAAGCTCGTATTTCTTCTCCCTTTTTGCCCTATAATATTACATTACAAGACAACAATGTGTACTATTTAGCGATCTACTGGTTAACGTTTCTTGGACATGTATCATATTCTACGGTAGTGTTGCACGTGTTCTGACAACCAGTCACCACACACTGGAGAAGATATATAGGAACTCAGTTTTCTCTCCATACAGTTGGTAATTTGCAGGTTTGTTTTCGAAATATTTTATCTATCTTTAAATATATCGTCGTTTCGATTGTCACCATATTTGGGATCATTGTTAATATTATCAGTTTTATTACTCACTTAATTGCAGACAAAAGTAAGTCGATAGTGCATGCCAGACTTTATTTGAGAAGGTCTCATATTTTACATATTTAGGGATCCTTGTGCTGATATTGTACATGGAAAGGCAATTTACTTACTTCGCCAAACCGCTAAATAGTCTTTCGTGTGCTGACGTGTCATTAAGCATTAATTAATTAATCAATCAGTTATTCAGCCAAAGTAAATAATGTCTACACTGAATAATTTAGAAACATCGGCTATAATTGCTGGAATTTTGTCATAAAAGATTGTATGTTGTTATTATGTAGTTTATCCGTGGGATTTGTTTTTGTCATTAAAGATTGTATATTGTTATTTATGTAGTTTATCCTTGGGATTTGTTTTTGTCATTAAAGATTGTATATTGTTATTTATGTAGTTTATCCGTGGGATTTGTTTTTGTCATTAAAGATTGTATATTGTTATTTATGTAGTTTATCCGTGGGATTTGTTTTTGTCATAAAAGATTGTATATTGTTATTTATGTAGTTTATCCGTGGGATTTGTTTTTGTCATTAAAGATTGTATATTGTTATTTATGTAGTTATCCGTGGGATTTGTTTCAAGAAATATGGAATATGTTTCAGTCCTATTCTCATTTACACGGAGCAATTAATTTAGACGATTATTTAAATATTGGCAATTACTTATATTAAGTTATTTTAAGTTTTAATTTTAATACAGTATATAAAAAGCGTGGTTTTGTTTCCAATAGATGTGTATTATTTGACTTTATTCCTGTTTAAAATGTTCATTTTAATTTCTGACTACGGTCAAGTAGTTGAAGTTAGCACATTCGCCACTGGAGAACATGATTAACAATGATGTTGTGAATGTCAAATGTATGTCTGGATTGAATGATCGAATGTAATTAACACAATTATTGTTCTTTTAAAATTCATACCTGCACCTTGATATGTTGAGTGAGATAATGTCGAAAGAAAAGGCAATATAAATCAGTCATAAATTATATAGACTACTCGTTGTTTCCATCCAAAGAGCACCGTTCTGTCAGTCGGATGACGAATTCATGAGATATCGAGTTGAACAAAGTTTCTTTCAATTCATTAATTCTTCGAATTAACTGAATAACCCGCTATCTTTTATGAACAAGTGCAAATGTCTCCAATCACCGTAAAATGCACAACTAAAATTAATTATATATCGTTTATAAGATTCGGTCGACAAATGCTAAACTTGAAATAAGTTTTGTTTATTTACGTCAATAATAGTCAAGCAAACATTGTATTGCTAAACAAATCGGTAAATAGTTATCTACGCATTGACGGAACACGAGAAAGAGTTCTTAGGTTTTTAATTTCTTTATAAACAATACAAAGCTTGTGTATGCTTAAGAAGTATGAAGACTATCTCCGAATAATAATAGGCCAAAAACTTTCAAAAACCTACGACTGCCAATAGTAATAATTACTACATTGATTTGCGGATGGTATCCACTCACCTGCAGAGTCATTTGCCTTTCAAATTTTATGTGAAAAGAAGAGCACATATGTTTATCTCTCGATGATTCAGGCAACAGACAATATATGTCATTGACGAATTTTCTTTTGCTTAAAAATAGGTTGGGCTTTACAAAAAATACTATTTGTACATTATTATGGTCACAGACTAGTCGCAATAGTTATCAATGCCCTCAATGACTTCAGAATGTACACAGCTATGTTACAACTCGCTTTGCGCTCCTCTGAGAAGACATCTGATTAATATGAAGAGAGCTTGATTAGAAATAGAAATAGTGCTGTATTGACGGTGGACAGTATGATATTTAATTCATAGTTTGTACAAATGAACCACTGAGTAGTGACGCATAATGGAGCAAAATGTATAAAACAATTAGCTAAAACACAGAGGTCAATGCGAATGATGAATCTTTAGACAGAACGTGTTTGCTTTGAAGGGCACACTATACACATTATTTGCTTTAAATCCGAACTAGGATGGATACAAAGAGGTAATCGCCTCAAATTAATATGGGCGGGTATTGAACCCGCGACACTTGGATGATGAGTCCGACGCTCTACCAACTAAGCTAAATATAAATATAAAGATATATACATACAAATAAAACAGATCCATTTGTAAGGATGGGGTAAATGAAAGAATGAGAATAAATATATTTCAAAATGACATTTTAAAAAAAAAGACTTATCGCCGTGCACAGCCGCCATTTTTCTGAAATTAATCATTATTATTATAACGTAGGCATGATTACTTTCTCCGAGTGCTTAGCGTGATTATATATGGTTAGCGCAAATAAGCACAAATATAGCAATTTCTAAACAGAGGAATATGTATACTTCTCTTTGTTATCAAGTAGGCTTTCATTAATTCTTAATTTCGGATAATTTAAGACTTCGTGTAATAAATTTCGTTCAAAACGGTTACTTTGCTAATGGAATACCTCATCGGACAGCGTTCCTGTAGATATGTCATTTTTGATCAAAGAAAGACACAATAAACAGTCAAACAACGAAAGGATGCAAAGAAAGTTTGTAAAAGTATCATATAGTGAACTGTTTCATGCAAGTAAACCCTTATATAAGATTAAGTAAGTAAGATTAAGTAAGTAAGATTAAGTAAGTAAGATTAAGTAAGTAAGATTAAGTAAGTAAGATTAAGTAAGTAAGATTAAGTAAGTAAGATTATTTAAGTAAGATTAAGTAAGTAAGATTAAGTAAGTAAGATTAAGTAAGTAAGATTATTTAAGTAAGATTAAGTAAGTAAGATTAAGTAAGTAAGATTAAGTAAGTAAGATTAAGTAAGTAAGATTAAGTAAGTAAGATTATTTAAGTAAGATTAAGTAAGTAAGATTATTTAAGTAAGATTAAGTAAGTAAGATTAAGTAAGTAAGATTAAGTAAGTAAGATTAAGTAAGTAAGATTAAGTAAGTAAGATTATTTAAGTAAGATTAAGTAAGTAAGATTATTTAAGTAAGATTACAGTCCTCAGGATTTAGCTGGCACTGATCACATATAAAGAACTTTAATTGTCAAAAGCGGCTTTTCAAACTTGAGAGATTTTATGTTCCTTTGCAAATAATTTACAACTGAAATAGCTTCAATGATCTTTCCCTCATTAAACAGCAAATACACGGGGTTTTTTTCATGTTGAGTGATGCATTTTGGTCGTTTGACCTGTCTGATTAGTATATTCCCACCAGACAAAATTTAAATTGTTGTGCATTTTTTTTTATTCGAAAGTCTTTACTTTTACTCCTTTCTTGAAGGAAAATCTTTTATTCAATTATTGAATGACGAATTTCATATTTGAGTATAAGCAATCTCACGTATCACAATCGACTTCTTAGAGCGGATGCACGAGGTTGCTGGTTAGATCTTCGAACGAGTAGACCAAAAAACATAACATTACTACTAACAGATGTCTCGCTAAACGCACATTATTAAGAGGTTATTGTTATGACTGGTCGGCTTGGTGTTTGGATTATGACTGAGTTAGACACCGTGGTACGTGTCTGCGGCATAATGCCCCAGTCCTTGGCATCACTATAAACTGCCACAATGCAGACATCGTAGCGATTTGACTGAAAAATTGTTGAAATCTGCATTAAAAATCCAAATCACACACGCATGCACGCACACACAAACACAACAACAACAAGAGCAACAACAACAACATCGTGCCGACATTAATTGCGAACGTCCAAAGCAAGCTTATACACTTAAATGACACATATATAAACATCCTTTTGCTAATAACACATTTTCAAGTGCCCTATTCCATTATAATGGAACATTATTAGCGGGCAGATGCAATGTTAATCATTTCATTTAAACCCTTTACTCAGACTGCTACTGGTCTTATTATTTCTCAAAGACGCATCGCAAGCAGAAATATTAGAATGTTTCGATGATTTTTAAAAAAAACGGCATTTTAATTTGAAGTTTAAAATTCAAAATAGGATCAAAGGGACAATTAACAATGAACATAAAAGATTTGCCTGAATAGCACCTAAAATAGACTGCAATTTAATCGTTTTTAGACGCCTACTTATTTTATGTGTAATTTACAAGTCGCGTCTCTCTTTCCAAAATGATGTGGTAAATATGCAAACATACTAAACCAGAGATATATTTTATATACATTTTCACATGAACAAAGAGAAAGTGTTTCAATATCAGTGCGTGACAAATCAAGGCACGCACGCACACACATACGTACGTGCAATCACACACATACATACAAACACACACAAACACACACACACACACACACACACACACACACACACACACACACACACACATACATACATACATACATACATACATACATACATACATACATACATACATACATACATACATACATACATGACTTGCATCAGATAAATAATAGCATTATAATTACAAAGGCTCGGTTTTTTGTTGATTTTTAGGTTCCTAACAACAAGTAGGTGTTTTAATTTCACATTTATAAGTAACGATAAGTGAAGTGTATTATAGTTTAGCCTCCTATAGGCAATACTTTTGACCTCAATATTGCCTAATGACATGAAAACCCTCTTTTGCCAATATAAAATTACTTTGCATGGCTTTTGGCAAAGAAGTTAAACTTTGTCGTAAATATGGGTTCTCCGAAAGCATGGCACTCATTTGACTCTGTTAATAGACTTAATTCAAGCAATGTACTCTGTATTGTAGCAGCAGAGGAGGCGAGCCGGACAACATTTTTAAACAAGTTTTCAATGGATTAGGGCTTAAAACAATGAAATCAGGCAAAAAAATCAATGAAATCAGGCAAAAAAATCAATGAAACAGGCAAAAAATAATAATGAAAAATCAATGAAATCAGTCCAAAAAAAATAATGAAATCAAAAAAAAGAAAGAGGAGACATTTTCAATGGATTAGGGCTTAAAACAATGAAACAGGCAAAAAAATCAATGAAATCAGGCAAAAAAAAATCAATGAAATCAGTCAAAGAAAAAATCAATGAAATCAAAAACATGATCCTGCAGGAGTAAAAACTCTTCAACCGAATATTTTATCAAGTCCGATACGATATCGTGTCCTAGGGCGAAAATCCTTTCAGGATGAAAATCCTTTCAGGACTTCACAAACAGACTAATTTGTAAAACTTCGTCTTGTAAATCAATCAGATTATTGGACTGGTCAGTGAGTTTGAAATTAATTCTGGTTAATGAATTATTATGACATCGCATATAGACTGGATTCACCGGGGATTCAATTATTAGAAACCCTGGAGGAGCTGTTGGTGCAAAAGAGTATAAAATATATCCTTGCTGAGCTTGATTTGATCGTTCTAAATTTATTTGATAGCTTCCTTCGATAACATCACATACTAAATTGAGCGCAATCACCGATGAAATATTCACATTGAACGGAGCAATATGCCTGCCACCACCATCTGGGTCATTATTGTGTTTGAGGATTTTTATTTCCTGTGATGTTTTTTCCATTCGTCATGAATTATTTTGAAACCTTCATCGATGGCATCATTGAGAGATTTTTGTAGTTCTGGTACGTTATATTCTGGTAGTTTGAATGTGGAAATATCTTTGACGGGAATTTTATATTTATTTGCAAATAAATCTCTTGTTTCAAGACTACTGTCACCTAATACCTCTTGAATAATTTGTGAATGAAATGTTTCCATGTCATTGATGATTTTGTTACATGTTTCTACAACGCTGATAAATTCATCTCGGGTGAGAGTACCGGATTTAAGGGATATTAACAACAACGAAATATCGTTATTGAACGCTTTGAAATCTTCAGTGATGTCATCCTGTCGAAGAAGTAAGAATTCTCTTTTAGTGAAAGGATCTATCGTTTCAAGAAAAAAATTCAATTTGTCATAATCGCTATAACTCTTTACTGGATTATCAGATTTTATCCTGTCTGTGATATAATCATTTTTTTGTGGTTCTGGTAATTTAACGGTTTTCCTCCCGGGTGGTAATTCAGGCCATCCCAGTACGGTCCTTATTGAGCTTTGATAGATATCTACGACATAACCATCTGTGCTTATTTCAATGGCAGATGATAGTGTTGGCTCATGAACTGTTATAGCTATTTTTGATTCTGCTCCAGTAATCGATTTTATTCTACGCGCGAATTCATTATTGATTTGTTCGATTTGGTATGATCCGGTTGGTATGGAAACAACGTTCCAGTCTGGGGTTCCGTCGTCTTTATTCTTATACGAGAACACCAGTGAATTATTCGGTTGTTGACCACCAAATGATTTTGACCTAATATTTGGCCAACTGTGGTATACTCGTAATTTTGCTAGTGCAATTTCCTTCACAGGGACCGGGGAGGGGAAATTCACACTGAATTCTGGATTCGTTGATGTTATTGAGATCATGCTTGTTTGTACTGGGTTTGTGTTCTCCACTATTTGTTGAAGTAATTCCATCTGTGTTGTCATTGTTATTATACTGTTGTTGTCGCTCTAATTTTGACATCGCAGAATCATATATATCTACCATCGCTGAAAACTCCCTATCTGATATAATTGTATCATCGAGAGATGACGATATCAATGAGGATAATTGCGAGTATGCAGTAGACACAACATGAAATTGAATTATGTAGTCTTGTAGTTTCCGTTGGCTGCATGATGATATTTTTTTGTTATAATTGAAATTATTCCCGCGATTGTTGTTGCCGCAGAAATGCAAATTGGAACAGCTATCGGGGCCATCATTGTTACTGAAGACAGTATAATACCGGCTCCGGTGATTACACCACTCACAGCGTACACAGTAACATCAATTGCGGTAATTATCCTGCGATATTTTTTAATTTTCATTGCATACTCCTCAGACAGGGTTTTGAGTCTATTTTGAAATTCTCTGACCTGATCATAACGATATTGCGATGATGAAATCATTTTTATTTTAAAAACGCTAGCGTTTTCAATTACGATTTCAATAGAAACCGTTAGTGAAATTGCTTTGCAATTTTCAACTTAAATCCGCTACGAATTCCACATACCATGTTGTTGAGACCCTAAGCAAATTTTTATCAGTAGATGTTATTGTGAACTTTTCAGTTGTATTCTTGTCGATGATCGTTGAAATCGTATTATTGACCCCGGATGAACATGACGATGAAATATTAAATTGAGTCGTTGTCACTAGTGTTAATCGATAAATACCCTTGACGGTTGCAGTGATATCTAATTTGTTGTTTGTAGGTGTCCACGCAAATGATCCGTGTTGGATTGTGTATACTACGTTGTTGGTTTTCTCATGAGGAATTTTCGCTTTTTCAATGATTGTTATCATCCTCGAAAAATCATTTTTGATGGCCTCGGTGAAGATTTTCGTCTCATCGATGGATTTTTTGATATCCGGAAGTTTTAGTTCAATTTTATCCAACGGGCTTCCAATAAATTTATCAATGATATTGCTACGGAATGAGGTAAACTGTTTTCCGTGTTCTTCACTTTTAGATTGAAGTGTTGCTAGGTCCAACACAGAATTTTTCAACTCATCGTTGAGAGTTTTTAATCTATCTGTAATCGTCGAAAAAAGTATACCCGGTTTGAGTTTACCCTAATCGGAAAATAACGCAACGGTGTTCTCGATTGCGTTTTGTTGTTTAATCAAAATATCATCCAGAGAAATATTACTAGTTTTCAATTTACCCTGTTTGTCTTGAAATACAACTATTTCATTCGGGTCAACACTTGTAAAATTTAACGTCTCAGCGATTTCATCTTTAATTTTTTTTTTATATCACCCGTCGCAGTGTCATCGGGTTTGGGTTTCAGAGGTCTTCCCCAAATATCAATCATTGTTATTGTAAAACTCTTTCTCTCTTTAAAATCGTTTCGATTTCCAGCGACTACTAGAGTATTCATTTACGACAATATGAGGTGGTTTTCCCCTTGGGTTACCCAAGGAGTTAGAAATAGCGTCAAGGACATTTAATACTTCACTGCCGCATATTGGTGGATCATTCATTTGCTGTGTTGGTAGCGTAGAATACCAAGTCTTCATTGGAAATTTTTTTATGTAACGCATAAACTCTTTTGGTGGGGCTAATCCATATGAATCAAAATAGACAATCCAACGTGGATCAATAGCGTATGCAACCCAGTGAGTTCCAGGTCCGGTGCTGTTATCTAAATTACTGATTCCGGTTTCAGTGTTGTTCGGTTGATGTGGTAATTGATCTTTCATAAAGACACCTCTGAAGTTTTTAATCGCAAGTTTTTTAGCAGCATCCATTAAATCAAAATTGGACATAGGAACCATCGGTTCCTCAATTAATAAACCGTTCCTGGGATTCTCAGGCCTGATCCGTGAACTGATCTCCCGCTGTACCATGAATACGGGGTTCCTGGTAGTCTTAGTAGTTGCCTTCTTTAGTGCCATTCCTGCTGCAGTACCAACGGCTCCTAACGCCGCTGCTTTAGCCACCGCTGGGGCAGCTGCAGCAATCAATGCTGGTATTGCAACTAACAATGGAAATATACCGCCTGTTTTAATCATATTTTTGATAGCAGCCGCAGAAAGAGTAATCTGAACACCTTTTTTTGCTACAAGTGCATTATTGAAATGTTTTATTTGACGAGTTGTCAGTGATAATTTATTTGCACCACCAGTCATTTGATTAGGTTTCAACGTGATTGTGGTTCCGCATTTTTTAGCCGATTCTGATTGCAATTTTTTTATTTGACCAGGAGTTAACGCAACACTAATAACACTATATGACATATTACACATAATAGATTGATTCTAAATTGTAAAGCGATTCAATGGAAAAATCGTTCAAAGATTTTCCACTGGTGCATCTACCACTCTCATTCTTCCTCCATCACCTTCAAGTAGCATTGATTTATCGCTGAGAATGACAGCAACTGCTCTATAATTAGCAATAGCACCACGAAGCACATTAGCTCTAAAATTGTATCAGCAACAGATTGTCTAGTTAAATCAAGATGTTCCAGTGAAAAGTAATAGATCGGATACAGATTCTTAAAATCCAACTGTGATATTTGTAGACCAGTATCGACATTTTGATCACGTGCCATAAATGACAACAACCTATGATACACGCGTGCAATATGATTTTGACCGTAATCAAGTTGTACATCTTCAGATGGTTCCTGCTGGCCGTTTATTCTCAGTGAGACGTCTTTAACACCTAACTGATCAAATATCATATGGCTGGAGAGTTGATTGCCAACTCGTGTGGTATCCTGTAACGCAATAAATATATGACGTGGGGCAGAAACGCCTTGTTTTGATGCTAGATTCCACGTGAATACCCCGTTGATATTTGATTGTTTAACATCTGTACTTACCATTAGCCAACTTATCAGTGATTTTCCTCCTTGGTCCATAAATGATAGTAGTCGTTCTTCTGCGGTGATTGATGGAGTCAACACTGGCATCCACAATGATAGTTTTGTTAAAATAACTTTACCAGCATCAGCATTTGGATTTGCAGCATCTGCTGGAATCCTCCAAATTGCGTCGTTATCATCACTCTTTCGTACAAGCGATACTGTATGCTTCGCCCCGTAGATAACTTTTCTGACGTTTCTACAGAATCCAAATATGTGATGCAGTGGAATCGCGCATGAAAATAATTTACGCCGCCCTTCCAACATTGAAATACGTGTTGCAGCTCCTAGATTGAAATTAGGATCGTTGTTTATAATCATATCCTCGACATCAGCATTAGCATTACCAGCATTATTCTTTGGTCGTCTTATAACAAATTGATTTCCTCCAGCGGTATTTTTATTATCCTTTGTAAACATCATAGAAGGTCCTGCTGATCTTGTATAATCATCAGAATACCTTGCTAACCCGATTATTGTTGTAGCCACATCAACATCACGATCTATCGACTCAATTTCTTTTCCATCAATGAGATATCTAGCACTCTCAAATAGCGCCATGATACCATTATTGACAAAACCGACTTGAGTACCAACTGGATACGGTGCTGGTACAGCAGTAGTATCAGCAGCTGTTACAAGTTCTCCTTCTACTTCAATAAACGCTTCAGCGGGTAGAAAGTATTTACTGGTATCATGGACTTGAAGTTCAATTCGCGATCGACTATTTGAGTCTATGGCATGATAGGCGTAATATTGATAATCGCGTACAGAATCATCCTTGCGCACTGGGGCATCTATATCAAACGCTGGATCAGGTGACTGTTTGAACATTTATTCTATTTATCAGAGTCTAAATCGCGATTTTCCATTTCATCGTCGTTGTTTTTTAAAGCCACTTCCTGCTATCATATTTGCAATATTGCTTTGATCGGGGGTTAAAGCCATCGACGCTAGTTTTTCATCTACTGCGTTATTTATAATTTTACTAACACTTGCAGGCATTTCCGCTGTAGACGGTAACGGTTTCTTTTTTCGTCTAACTAATGATGTTATTTTATTCTTTGCTGCAGAAAATGCCTTTCCGGCAAGATCTCCAACAGCACCAATACCCTTATCACGAATAACATCAATGGCTTTCATTCCTAATTGTTTAGCTAACGGCATCACTTTTGGAGCCATTCTCGCAAATAACCCTGCAATGGTATTACCTAAACCATCTCCGTAATATGCGCTATAAACTGGAAACCGTGAATTAACTACATAAACACTGGCTGGTTGTCATGATTGTAGTGTATGATAATTCTTATTATAAAAACACTAGTGTTTTCAATTGCTAGCGTTTTATTTAGTCACTATGATACCCATTTTCCGCTATCTCGTCAATGAAATCTCGATATGTTTTGATATCCATGATACCACCTGGAAATAACCGTCTACATATATCAGCTGCTTCATTAATTATTTCTGGAGAGTTATTTCCAGCTCGGAACCCTCCGATTAGAACATCTAATCGTGATATATCATTGATAACACTATCAGGACATACCCTACTTGGGGTTCCTAATCCACTTCCGCTATAACCAGTTGCTTCATCTAGTTTTTTCTAAATCCGTTTCTTGTAAATAATCATCATCATCATCATCATCATCAGGTGGTAGTTTTTTAGGAGAGAAAGATATTTTCTTTGCAGGTTGCTGTCGCTTTCTTTGCAATCTTGGCGTTTTTGTTGTTGTTTAAACTCTTCGTATTGATTATACACTATACCCACCGCATCGATATATTCGATGTATGATGCACTATCTGTCTTAATGTGACTTGTTTTAGTTTTGATTTTGTAAAATATATCAGCCCAATGAGTGAAATTCTTAACAAACTTATGATGTTCTGGTTTCAACATTTTTTTTCTGTTTTCATAAGTCGCAACAACAAGCGCAGGAATTTCTGTTGGATCAGTCTTATCAATTGCTGCTAACCCTTCCTCGGTAAATCTCTCGCGTAAATCATTTACTGTTCTTTTTGATTCCATTTGTTTTGTTTGTTCCGTTTTCGCTGCTATTTTTTCTAACACAGGGAGAAAGGTCTTTCCTTGGTCAGAGATTGTTGACACTACCTCCTTCGTTGCTGTGGTTACTGGTTTAAACAATAATTCAGACCCCACAGCAAAATCAGTTTGTAAACTCTGTCGTTGTTGCAGTTTATTCCTGATAGAGTCACGAATTGGTATAAATCTCTTAATTGCATCTAATCGTTCACGAGCCAATCGGGTTGTTAATGCTTCATTGACCATTATTTGAAATCAGAAACAATTTTTCAATTGTAAAACAATTAATACCACACTTTTCCCACTTTTTTGACATCAATGACATGTCGGGTGATTTTTAACACAGTCATGGAAGTGTTATTTAATCATAAAACACCTTCGTCCATTGATGTTGAAAGTGTGGAAATCCTTATAAAAATAATTAATACCACACTTTCAACATTCTATTTTGATCATCCATCGATTTTTGACATTCTCCTTGAGGGTCGGCTAAAAAAAAATGAGGGTCGGTCACAATCAAAAAATGATAATGGTCGGGGCAATCAAAAAATGATGAGGGGGTCGGGCAATCAAAATTGTTCATTTTCCTGAATTAACGCCGGTAGGTTTCTAATTTTAGAGTTGACTTCTTTTTTCAATTCGTATTCGTTACCCAATTCTTTTCGTATTCGTTCTACAATAGCATACAACGGAACAAACACACTTATGTCACTGGAAAATGCAAGAGAGTCTCTAATAGAATTCTGGATTCTTTTGATGAGTGCATACTTTTTTGGTAGCATATATTTATTGTTGTTTACTCCGTATTCTATATCCTGAAAATCTGACTTGATTTGATCAGGATTTAACCCATCTGATAGTTCAATATCATGACTTTTCAATTTTAAAATTTCAACTATGATGCTATTCATGTTTTCAGAATTCATTATTCTATAACATTGACAAATCTCTAATTGAAAAATATGACGCATTAGACATAACTAAATTGAATTTTCTGTCCGGTCTTTTTTGAAATGGCAGATCGATAAATCCCCTCTGCAACTCTTCGTACTGAGGCTCTACAAATATCGAAATGCCTACCGGCTTCATTCATAGATGAAAATATTTTTTTTTCTTTTGTTGTTGTATTCAAAGATTTCATAGGTCTCTTCCCAAGCGTTTTGCAAGTGCCAGTCCTTCCTCGTTTCAAATTCTCACTCTGTGTGATAGCTTGCAGATTTGATAAAGAATTGTTCCTTGGATTAGAATCCTTGTGATCAATAACAAGACCATCCTCGATCAATCCATTGAAACATTCAAATACGAAACGATGATTAAGATATCTCTTCTTTCCCAAAACAGTAAACACCAAATACCCCACACCATTATCCCACCCAACTGGTTTCTTCAGTCTACGGTTTCTTACAATACCATCACTGGATGCTTCATAATTTGTAATCACTGGGTGTAGCCTGAATTCTTGGTTCATTCGTATACATAATACTATTTGTCTAATTCAGTGTTTGGTCTAATGATAAATCTTTCAATGTAGTCTTGGGGGGTTCTTATGATTTTATCCTTGATACTGATTTTGTCAGTGTCAGTGTCAGGGTCATAATTTCTGATTGATTTTCCATTTTTTATTCTGTTATCATAATAACGCTTCAATTCCCTGTATCGCTTTCCACCACAATTCAGACATAACTGCGATTTCCCCCTGACCCCAACCCCACATCGAATACAGGGTAACGGGCCAAGGCTTCCACGTCGATAACTTTGCATATGATACCCACAGAACTCATTTCTGCATGATTTGTTACACGGGTTTACTGATCCAATTATAAGCCATTTGCAGTGATTCATTATACATAAATCTTTCATTTAAATGCTTGTTTTAAATATAGTATGAAGGAGTTAAGGAGAACGCCTTGGAAAAATGCTAAATTCAATACTGATAAGGAGTTTAAGAGATTATTGAAAATTAATTCTCAATTTAATCTCGATAGACCCAAACAACGTCCAACAGACGGAAATATGAGGGAGTTTAAGAGATTATTGAAAATTAATCTCGATAGACCCAAAAAACGTAACAAAATTAATCTCAAACGTCCAAGAGACGGAAACATGAAGGAGTTTAAGAGATTATTGAAAATTAATCCTAAATTTAATCTCGATAAACCCAAAAAACGTTTAATAGACAGAAATATGAAGGAGTTTAAGAGATTATTGAAGATTAATCCTAAATTTAATCGCGATAGACCCAAAAAACGTAACAAGAGATTACCCTGGAAAGATGCTCAATTCAATCTTGATATAGTTTCTAATACACCAAAGAATAACATTCTTGATAAAGCCATGGTTAGTAAAATCAGAGACTGTTTTAATGAATTCAAGCATGATGGAGCATCTTATTGTTGGTCAACATTTCGAATTGATGGTGTTGTTGACGCTACCATGAATGATGAAAAAGCAGCAGTAATAATTTCACGTCTTGGGAAAGAAAGAAATTTTTTTCGAATAAAATTCCTTATCCGTGATGATGGAAAATGGATTATTAGGGATAAATTTGAACCCATTCTCAGGGACAAAAAAACTGTCACCGTGAATCAAGATTCCAAACCAGGAATTTTGACCGGAATTGACAAACCATACTACGAAAGATCTTATCCTGTCACAGCAGTTGTTTACGGGATATATCCGCTCAATGAAAAACCTGATATTTCAAAACTAGCACCCATGAAATATTCGACAGGGCTCAATTGTGTAGCAGAACGAATAATGGAACACTTCACAAATGCGTCCCGGGGAAATAAACTAACTGATCTAAGACGAAAAAAAATAACCGAATGGGAATTAACGGTAAAAGAGAATGGGGCAACAATTCAGGATATAACCAAATTAGAAACATCATTGAGATTTCCAATATCGGTAAGGACAATCACCGGTGAAGTATTAAAAGAACCGAAATATCAATCAAAAAAAAAACCCCAATTGAAATTATTGATCATAATGAACACGCGTGGTCATCTGCAGTAACAATATTCCCACGGGATAGAACCGTAAAATATCTATTCCAAACCGAAGAGTTTTTTTCAGAGCAGAAATTATTTGATGCTATTTACAATTTGAGTAAAAACGATCCTGTGTCAATGTGGCTATTTCATAGTACTTCAGACGAGGAATGTAGATTTGATCAGTTTGTAAGGCCCAACGGAGAATTGTACCGTACTGAAGAACTGCATAATCAAATGAAACAACTAGCTAGTGAGTTTTCACTGTTTTCAATGATCAATAAATTTCCTAACACCGCAGTTAGAGTTGCCACTGACTCATTTTACATAAATAGCAAAATGGCTGATTTTAAGGCTACTGGCAACGAGAATTGGGGGTCATGGAGAATTAAGAAGGAAATGCTTCATGATTATATTCAATCAGCAGATGTTACAATTGAAAATAATTATCGGAATCTCAAAGAGATTAAATCAGAATTTTCTAATGCACCACCGATTTCTGATCCAATATGCCGTATAAAACAGTTTATTTAAACGGTTGTGGTGGGTCAGGAAAAACAACCCGGGCAATTGAGTTATTTCGCATTTCCAATCCAAACATGATTGTACTAACACCAACACAAAGACTTGCAAGAGAAATGATAAAGAGAGGGGTAAATGCCTGTACCTATCATAGTTTCTTTAGATGGAAGGGGGATAAATGGACTCCTGAGCGTATTGGAGAGAAATTTATTCCTGAAATTATCATTTGGGATGAAATAGACACAGTGTCAGAAGATCTATTAAAAATATTTCTTGAGTGGTTGTTATTGAAAAATACAAAAATCGTCATGTGCGGTGATCACGGCCAACCACCACCATTTGTCGGTGCATCCCCCCATGAATGGCTATTAGGTTTTGTAGACTATTATGAAGAAATTGATACCGATCATAGATCACTTGATAATGAATTAAAAGAATTTAAGAAACTAATTAGATTACAACCGGATAGAATCCAGTTTGAAATAGCCCGTGAAATAATTACGGAAACTCCAATGAATGATTTCTGGGAAACACGGAGACCAAATGATTTGATAATTGCAAGTAGAAAAATAATCAGGGATACACTTCAGATGAAGTTATTTGAATTGCATAAACAAAAATTTGCAACACTTCCAGTGCCTCTTTGTTATAGGCCTTCGGATACACGAAAACAGAACATTGAAGTTGATATTCCAGGAAAAAGTGAAAAACAGAATTTAGTATTAAATGATATTGTGCTGGTTGATATCAATGTCGTTGAAGATGCATTGCGTGCTAATAAATCCCCATGGACGCTAGGATACGCAGCAACAATACATTCCTCACAAGGATTGACTATATCGGATACAATTGTTTGGATGGTAGATAATCGCATCGAATGGTCAAATTTAGTCTATCTTGCAGTATCCAGAGTACGAAAAATAAATCAACTTCGAAGAATTGTTTTAGATGATGACACCACAATGGATGATATTGATGTTAAAATTATTGATAAAAAACTCTCCGGTTACAAACAACAAGACAAAAAAAAACAACGAGAATTTGATATTGATGCTGAATTAATAATCACTTTGAAGAAACAACAGAATAATCACTGCGCAAGTTGCAATTGTATAATGCGTTGGCAGTATTCGGATAAAGATCCTCGCCAAGTTACCGTAGACAGAAAAAATAACAGTCTCGGTCATGTCAGAAACAATGTGATGTTAACTTGTCTTGAGTGCAACAGACGCAAGGGCGCTAGTTAAGACCATGCGGTGGAAATTGAGTATCCTCGGGTATTACTTGTAGTTGTTGTCTAGTAAAACCCCGCTGAGGGGCAGTTGAATCCAGTTTATAGACTGGAGGTCTACCCGTAGATCGTGTTAGACTAGATATCTTGTGTGCAGTAACACTCCATATAGGATCAGTAGCCCTTTTTCTGCCCCCTTCAAGCTCTCCTGGTTCGTATAAATACCTCACAGTGATATTACTACCAAGAATTGGTTCTTTGAAATCTTTTTGTGGTTTTTCAGGTATTGACTTCTTTTTAATCGCATTGATAGGTTTCATGTTGATTGTTCTAGTAATCTCGTTATTCAGTGCAGTAATCACTGCTGGTAACCTTTTAACCCATTCACGGGATCTTTTTTCTTGAATGAATTCTTTTGCGTATTGATATCCAAATAACCGCTCAGCAATCGTCCTATTTAATCGTTCTACAATGGCCTGATCACGATGTAGCGCAGTATGCCCTCGTCTGATAGTGACATTATGATTCTTCATTGTAGATAACACTGCACCCTGAAATTCTTTGCCAGGATCAATTTATAATAGATTTGGCCAGTGCAAGGGACCCCTTCGATAAATCCTTTCAAATGCAGAAGCAACTTCAGTGGCCGATTTTGTTTTTAACGGTTCGGCTTCTTTGTATCGACTTGCAATATCAATTATGGTTAGAGCGTATTTGTAACCGTGGTCATGTGGCAAAAATAATATATCAGCCTGATGAACTTCATTGGGTCCGGTCACATCAAAATGCGAGAAATTAATTTGTTTAGGCGGTGGTAGATAAATCTGCCATAGTGCCTGTTTAGATAACCAATGAGCCGCAGTGGTTTTTTTCACTTTTGCAGCGCTAGCGAGTTTATGGATTGCTGATTTACCCCTCCAGTATCCTCTTGGGGAATAATAAATAGATTCCATGTTGTTATTAATTACCAGCACCTAACATCAATTTACTTTTCATAGCCGATTTTATCAAAAATGAAGCCAATTTTTCTTTGAAGGATTTATCAGGAATGGCATTCAACGCATGAATTAATTTCACATCTGCTAGATGCCTGTGTTGCAAATTGCTGCTTTTATAAGCAACATCATGAAGGTGACAGGCCTTATCAATGGCGTTTATTGGTTTTTCACCGGGTCGGGGCTGATTTTGATTATTGAGTCTGATATCAAGTCTTGTTCCCGGTCCACAATAACTATACCCTGGAAGGTGTTTTTCTCCTGGATACTTTGTCCATGGGGTTCCAGGGAGTTTAGTTAGCTTGGCTGCGATATCACCTCCTCGTTTTTTTTTAAAGGTTCCTTGAGTTTAGAAACAAATCTAAATTTCTTTGTACTACATTGTACGCATTTACCAGAAAGCGCTGATCGGTTATTTTTTGTTGTAATCGTCGTCAAGTCATCTGTGCCAGTACGTTTTTTACACTTCACACAATAAAGATCCATAATTTATATATAACATCATGAATGTAATTGATTATTCAGCTACCCGACGACGGGAACCTATTAAACACCATGAAATGTTACCAAATTCAATTAGAATGATTATAATCGGACCATCTGGAAGCGGAAAGACACAACTGCTACTTAATTAGATAACAAGATGGATGAAATGGGACAAATTGTATTTAATAGCCCCGAGTGTAGACGATCAGCGATGCTATGAAGTGCTCAAGGATTTTAACGAGAAAGCAAAAGAATTTGAAATCGACGATGATTTTATTGAATTTATTACTGATATTGATGAAGCCCCTTCCGTGGAAGACATCGATGGAAGTATTAACAATTTAGTCGTGTATGACGATATCATGTTAGATAATCAAAAAAATCCTGCTAGAATCTTTTCCCGAGGCAGACATAAAAACACTGATGTGATATATGTGACTCAACGGTACACACAAATACCAAAAGTGATTCGCGATAATTGCAATCTGCTGTGTGTATTTAACGGAGTTGATACTCATACACTACGAAATATTTGGCAAACTTGGTGCTGCGGTGATATGAATCATAATCAATTTCGAAATTTCTTTAGTCATGCTCAGTCAAAACCACACGGATTTGTGACAATAAATTTAGCAGACCCGAGGACACGATATCGTATCGGACTTGATAAAATATTCGGTTGAAGAGTTTTTACTCCTTCAGGATCATGTTTTTGATTTCATTGATTTTTTCTTTGACTGATTTCATTGATTTTTTGACTGATTTCATTGATTTTTTGCCTGTTTCATTGTTTTAAGCCCTAATCCATTGAAAACTTGTTTAAAAATGTTGTCCGGCTCGCCTCCTCTTTCTTTTTTTTGATTTCATTATTTTTTTTGACTGATTTCATTGATTTTTCATTATTATTTTTTGCCTGATTTCATTGATTTTTTTTGCCTGATTTCATTGATTGTTTGCCTGATTTCATTGTTTTAAGCCCTAATCCATTGAAAACTTGTTTAAAAATGTTGTCCGGCTCGCCTCCTCTGCTGCTATTGTTAATAAACTTAATTCAAGCAATGTACTCTGTATTGTTAATAGACTTAATTCAAGCAATGCATTCTGTATTGTTCCTCCAATTCTAATGGATACAATACATAGTTGTTACCCCACATAAAACAGTATCATTATAATTATGTTAATACATTCTTTGGTTCAGATGTTTATGTGTTCATATATGTTGCTATTTCTTGCAGGTATTGCGCACGTTTTCCTATGTCCTCAACCAGGAGTATGATGTTCTGGTCCGTCCATTACTGTTGTGTTTTGCCATTAATTAGATATTTGTGAACTTTTAAGATTTTTGTTCCTTTTTTAATAATTGTGTTTGAAACAAGAAGGCGTATTTATAATAATATATTGACTTTCTTGTCAATTTAAAAACAGTCTCGATTGTTTTAAAGACTAGTATCTTAAGGGACGTAGGCAAGATTGTTCCAACCATCATTTAATGTAGGGGCCATGAGTAACGGAATGTTCTAAAGCGCTCTCCGTTACGGATCACTGCCAGCTCACCTCTGTCTGCGTAGGTTCGAGTCTCAGATTCGGCGAATGTGGGCATGTGATAAAGCTTGCCAGTAGCTTCTCGTGGGTTGGATGGTTCTTTTGGGGAGTTTACCGGCCGCCATATCGTGTGCTGAAAAATGCCGTTAAACACTACAGTAACAACAACCATTGAATGCATACCAATGCGATCTGCGTTGAGTACATCCAACATGAAAATAAACCGACTACAGTTTTATATAATGTAAATACATGTTAACAAATGTTTAAATACTGGTGAATCAAACTATTATATATTTTTGTTACACTTTCGTTAAAGTTTGTTAAATTAAGGTTATAAAACAATAATTTAGTAGCGATATGTAACTATATCTAAATAGACTGATGAGCTGTTCCACTGCAATGTGTTCTCACTTCCTAAGAAATAAAATTGTACCATTACCATGACAATGAAGCTTATTATGTCTTATTATGCTAGTGTGAGAGTGTAAAGTTTAAATAGGACGCTAATGCGTTGCCACATGCTTTGTTGTTGTCTGTATGTTGGTGTCATCCACAGCGAATTTGTTTTGTATACAGTAATCTGAATGTCAGGCTACTGTGTCCTATGTCTATGAAAACAAGTTAATCACGTGGGTACAAACTAAACACGTGGGTAAAGGTGTCATACATGGGTGATTACGAACAGCTCCACTGTTAGTTTAATGTTGCAGTCACTTTTGTCCATTTGAGTTGAGGGAACCGCGGTGGCTCAGACGCATGACCGAAACTAAACAAACCAACGTCAGCTATCGTACTTGGACAAGGGGCTTTACTCCAATTTTCTTGGCATTAATTAACCAATTAGCATCTCTGTGCCCTACAGCAGCACCAAAACCAATTTTCAGTGATGCTTAATGTTGAATGCTTAGCCTTTCAGCTCAAATCTACACCATTCACATTACATGTAGTCCCTGAAATGATTAACAATTTGCTTTGAATTAAACTTGATGGAAAATTTACAAAGATTAGTCATGGAAAACTACAATGAACGCAGCGCCCCTTTCGAGTACTGTTGAGGTCAAACAAATACGATTTCATCCGTTACTTGTTTGCCAGTGATGACGTTATCAACGTTCTTATGTCATAATATACAAGAAATAGTAAACATGTCAATTTAAAAATATCAAGAATGTGGATTAACATATAATATTTCCATTAATATAACTATATTCTAATGTCTGCAAGTTTCCTAGCGCAATATAACTTGTTTTAATTTCACTTGGTGTTTCCTCAGACCCTGGTTCATTTTTTACAGGAAAAACTATTTTGAATATTTTCCTGTTACAAGACAGCTAAAAAATCATTATGTGCCTTATGCATAAGTAAAGTTTACTAGCACTGTAACAAATTAGCATACTTTTTTATTGCCCCTCAACCATCTAGAATTTTAGATATTTAACACTGTAGCAGACACAAGTAAATACATAACTCAAGTTACGCATTTAATCTCCATTGCTAGTCTAACTGTGACAGGCAGTCATCAACAGGTCAACCAGTTTCAAAACCTGACTCAAAAGCATATCTAAACAACATTACATATTAGCTTATATGCGAACTGAAAAATGCTACGATTGTGATAATCGGACTCATGCCATCTACCTTAAATATTAGGGAACTGTCATAATACGAAACTATCCCGTAAGACCTTTAAAGTGACCATGACTAAGCAATGGCAGCCATACGACATGACGTCAATGCTCTGCAAGTCGTGTTTATAGGACAGAAGTTGACGCCATAATCGGAAGTCAGCTTTAATATCGTCAGAATCAGAGGTCGATCTGTTTCGATTGGATGTCGACTTCTTTGACAAAAAGTATATTTTCTAGACTGGTATGAGAGGTTTTGGTAATAAAATCGACTTTATGACCAGAAATATGTATGTTGATCTACTGTTTTGTTTAAACGGAAGTGAATGGGGCCTGATTTTGATCTTTGAAAACAATGGTTTCATTTACATTTTGAAAGTTTGCCTACATTTTCTGTAAATAGTAATAGAGTTTAGTCATCGTTTAAATAATTGCCTAAAATTTCCGTAAATAGCAATAGAGTTTAAATGTACACGCAAGCGAGAAAAGAAACGTTGCTTCAAAGCTGGCCGATGTAGAACAGGAAGAAGATTTCCAGTGATCTCCCTTTCGTCCATAAGGGATAAACAACTTTAACATTCTGCCGTTAATTTTGATAACCTGGTTCAAATTACTCTTAAATAGTCAACCGATGTGTCAACTGTCCCAGAGATACCACTACATATTGCATTATTCAATGCTCAGTCAGTAAGATCACAGGAAAAGCGGACAGAAACAGTTAATTTTATCAACAACCAGAATATCGAGGTCTTCTTCCTGATAGAAACATGGCTAAAACAATCAAGCGATGAACCCAAGTGTGCGGATTTAACACCCAGCGATTACTCCATCAAGTCGTTCCCCCGCAACTCTCGCAGAGGTGAAATTGCTGTTCATTACAAATAATTCCATGATCAAATGCCTTAAGTACAACACAACCTTCAATTTCTGCTACACATCGTTTGAACTAGTCCAAACCAACACTCACTCTGGAACAATGGTCAGTCAATTTTTCTGTCTCTACTTCCCTCCTCCTAGTAGAAAAAACAAGCTGAATGAATCTCTCTTTTTGGAGCAGTTTCCAAATCTTCTGGAGTATGGAAATTCGATAGGTGGCAACCTAATTATTCTTAGAGATTTCAACTTTCACATTGACTGTCCTGGAAACACATGCACTTCAAACATCCTAGATTCCATTCATGTTTTCAATCTTGAACAGTCAGTTAACCAACCTACCCATAAACTTGGTCACATTTTAGACTGGTTTCTTTATAGACCTGATGATAATATTCTGCAATCAACTCTTGTATCCCACGAACTTGCATCAGATCACCTCTGCATTGTATGCCATCTCGACGTATCAGTCCCTAACCCTAAACCTGACCCTAAACCTCTATTTGCTACTAAGAGAAACCTCCGTATGATAAATAGAACCAAATTCATGCATGACATCCAAGAAAACCTAACAACTTTTTTACTCCAACAGCGGAACAACTTGATAATAGTCTGCGTTCATTGCTTGAAAAACATGCAGAGTATCAATAAAAAAAAATGTTCTCCATGGTATGGCAGTGTTAGGGACCAGCTTCTCACTGCTAAAAGACATCGCCGAAAAGCAGAGAGGCTTTGGCTTTCCACCAGACTCATTATTCATACACAAATCTATGAAGCCGCTAAGAAGAACGTCACGAACTTAGTCCATTTAGCCAAATTATCCCACTATAGTACTAAGATCAAGGAGAGTTCCAGCTGCAAAGAGCTCTTCGAGATAACTAACAACCTAATGCCAAGGAACAAATGAACACCACTTCCAACTACATTCTCTCCAGTAGACCTTCCGGACCAATTTCAGCGACAACCATTAGGAGCATTTGAACTTGTTTCTATTGATTTAGTACGGACAATCGTAATGAAGAGTGCACCAAAGTCTTGTTAACTTGATCAAATTACGACATCACTGCTGCTCGAGTGCTTAGATCGAATATTGCCTTCACCAACTCATGTAATTAATATCTCTCTCTCTCATCGGGGGAATTCCCATCATTTTTCAAACTGCCATCGTAAAGCCTCTGCTGCAGAAACCAACACTTGACCATAACGATTCAAAGTACTACCGCCCAGTTTCTATTCTCCCATTCATATACACATAAAAGGTTGTTCTAACCCAGCTTGTGTCACATTTGAATTCAGACAGTCTTTTTAGCAATCTACAGTCTGCATATCCCCTTGCCACAGTACTGAAACGACTCTCATGAAAGTATTTAAGGACATTCTCACTGCTTTGGATAGTGGAAAGATTACAGTCCTCACCCTCCTGGATTTGTCATCAGCATTTGACAAAATATACCATGATCTATTACTTCACCGTCTACAGCATGTTTATGGCATTCAGAATATAGCCTAACAGTGGTTCAAGTCCTACTTAGTCAACAGGACACAAATTGTATCTGCAAATGGAATACATTCCAGCCCAGTTGATCTATGTTATGGTGTTTCACAGTGGTCTGTTTTTGTTCTCTTCATTATATACACTCAGCCGCTCTCAAGTGTCATGGATCATCACTCAGTGTCTCACCAATTGTACGCTGATGACACTGACATATACAAGTCTAGCCACCCAACTGAAGTTGATGATACTATCCATGGAGTAGAGAGGTGCATTTCTGATGTGAAATCACGGATGACATGTAACAAGCTGAAGATGAATGATGATAAAACTGAGTCTATTCTGATCACAACACAAAGACTTTCTCATTCACACCCATTACCTCAGACAATAAATATCAGCAACACCAACATTAAATTCTCACAGTCAGTACGAAACTTAGGTGGTACTCTAGATAGTACTCTCACATTGCACCAACATGTCATGAACATATCCAAGGCTGCATGTCTTGAACTGACAAGCATCAGTTCTATTTGTAAATATCTTTCAATTGATGCCGCCAAACACTTATGTGTTCAGTAGTACTTTCAAGACTGGACTATTGTAACTCAATCTTCTTTCTGGTTCGTCACAAAATTTACTCCAGAAACTTCAAAAAGTTCAAAACACTGCTGCACGGATCATCTTTAGAGTACCTCGATCAGAACACACCTCACCACTGCTCTGTACCCTACACTGGCTATCAATTCGATACAGAATCAAGCACAAAATTTGTTCTCTGTGCTATGTTTCACTGACAGATTCCAGTCCAACATACCTATCCGGCCTCATCTATGTGTATACACCAGCAAGATACTTGCGCTCTACTTCTGACGATCGTATACTCATTGTTCTCACTGTGAAAACGAAGTCATCTGGACAACGTTCTTTTGCATACCAGGGCCCGGCGACACAAAGACACAAATTAGACACAAAGATACAGTGGTCCATTTTAAGAGTGCTCTTAACATTCACCTTTTTCGACTGCAGGGACAAACTTAGAAACCTAATAATGTTTTTATCTTATATATTTTCAGCATGTTTTTATGTTTTCCAATTTCATTGTTTTTGTCATTTGTTGTTCTGTAGTGTAGTCATATCATTATAAATGGTGTGAAGCGCTTAGAGCTTCTATAAGATTAGGCTCTATACAAAGTCCTCATTATTATTATTATTATTATTATTATTATTATTATTATTATTATTATTATTTAGTCATCGTTTGAAAACCTGCCTACACATTTTGTAACTAGTAATACAATTTAGTCATCTTTCGAAAACTTGCTTATATTGTCCCTAAATAGTAATAAGGTTTAGTTATCTTTTGAAAACTTGCCTATATTTGCTGTAAAAAAAATATATTAATTGTGATCTTATAGTCTTAATCTTATCATATCCCAAACATAATATAAGTAATGAATGAATTATGTAAAAAATGCCTGAGGCACATTTCCTTCCCCCAGGATTAATTAAATAACTAGTGTTTGCTAGTAGTAAACAGTGCTAAATGCCCCACAGTGGACGAAGCACTTTTTTAATTCAGTCGGTGAACACGGAGTAGGCAGGACCGAATTATCGGGAACGCAGTGAAGGATGCGAAAGCAGAAAACGTGCACACCAGGTCGGCAGAACAAAACATGTGGCCATAAGCACTGAATTTCAGAGTACAACAGGTACAAGAATATGCTGCTTGAGCGGAACTATACTAATGATTTTCCAGAAAGACAGTGAAGGAATATACCTATTTAACACGTGGCAGCCTACAACAGGACAGCACGTGACTACACAGCACGACCCGAACCCTGAATCGTCTACACTACAGAACATAAGAACACTAGCTGCAATGAAGAATGATGGGCACCATAGGGAATTTAGTGGGAGGCTAAACCAAGCACCTGGGCAGCCGCCAGAAAAAAACAGATATCGAAGCCCTCCTATATTACAACAGCTATTCAACCTGGAAGATGCCTGGACAAAGCAATCACAGAAAAGACGAGAATTACGATTGCCTGAATTAATGTTCTCATTTTGGCAAGAGAACTAATTTGGACTAAGCTCTATCTAATAATTGACTTGATAATTTAGACCACCGCTTCAAAAAAAAAAAAAAAAAACATTTTACCTAATAGTGGCAAAACTCATCCCTGTCGCATAGACCTTCAATAGATTGAAACTGTCAGGGACCTACAAAAACAAATATGTACACTGTGTACTAGACATATTGGAATTGTTAAGCGATATGAATAATGAAGGACTTTGTAAGATTCGACTCAATCGCACAGGTGGTTCACAGAAAGTTTGTTTTTTGTATTGTCCATTAGTAAACCTGGACTTGATTGGCAGTAAGTACGGGCTGGCGTTCTTGAGAGTAGTACATAACATCCTAGTTTCTTGCGGCCTTGCCATACTCGGACATCGTACAATTGCGGAGATGTGAAAGATATTTCACCCGCCATAATTCAGGTGGTCCGATGTGACGTCATAGTAGCTGACCAATCACAACTGGCGTCACATATTGCATTGATTGTCGTCCTGCGGTTGATATCTTCATTTAAATGTAACATAAATATAATTGAGTTTTTAAAAACAGGGCTACTAGAGAAAATTTAGAAAATAGGAAAATAAAGAACATAATAGCGAGAAGAAGAAAAAAAAAAACTAAGGAAGAAACCTAGTACTAGCTCAAACCAAACGTAATCATAAAAAATGAAATCCTCTTTAAGGGATGGAATAACCGCCAGGAATGAGCAGGTAGATCTCAACCATCTTTGGAACCCACATACACTACGGTGGACATGAGATGATCAAGGCTCGTATACTGAGCAATCAAACCGGAAATTAAAGATGTGAGTAACCCTAGAAACAAAATAGAGAGACAAAAAGGATTACATACAAACTAGTACTAGAGTATTCCCGGGGTATGCAACCAAAAAGAAAGCCTCTTTAAGGAATGGAAGCACCACCATGAAAAAGCAGGTAGATCTTAACCTACGGTGGGCATGAGATCACCAGGGCTCATACACTGAGCAACCAAACCGAAAAAAAAAGACGCGAGTAACCCTAGAAGCAAATTGGGAACCTGGAAAAGTTACTCAAAACCCTTTGAGTAATTAGATCCCTCCGGAAATAATAACAAGTCAACAAAGTCGATGAAAGATAAAGTAATAGGGGTACACAAACCACAACGAATAGATAATGAAGACAATTAGAGAATAAAAAAACACCATGTAAAAGGCAAAAATCAAACAAACAAATGATAACAAATATATTGTTTTTTTAAACAGCCCATACAATAAGTATAAGACCTACCCTCACTGCTATGTTATCTCTGGATAACGAGAATTAGCGGAAGGCTGTTCTCGAGTGTTGTTTTTCCAAGTTGCTCAATACCTCTGACCAGGGCTTGTGCGATATTGTACTAATAGCGCTTGATAACCGAGCTAGCCGTTACAGCTTTGTTACCTGTTACGAGAGACCACCTGCCTTGAGAGACCATAATTTGTTGGCAAAAGATGTGGCCTTTCAAGACAAGTTCTACATTAAATTATATGCTGCAGCAAAAGTAAATACGAAGCCGTCAGCTTAACAAGATGTAGTGTTCTCATTTACGCACACGCCGTTTCTTCTTAGCGAAACTTGAAATGGGTATACATGGTAGGAATTATTAGTTCCATGATAAATAATATTAGTCAGTTCAGCTAGGCGACATAGTTCAAATTAATTATATTACCTTCTATGACCCTTGTAAAGCGTTAGACACCTAACATAAACACATTTCTCCCATCAATTCAACGTAAACATCTCCACTCGTTCTAAGGCAAGATGTATATATTACAGTGGCCCCATCTTGGCTTTAATATCATGAACATCTGCAACAGCTTCTAAAGAAGGTGCTATAAATTGTTTACAACTTTTCAAGCAAAGAAAATGCCCATCAGCGTAAGTTATAACTTGATTTTAAGTATTGGTAAATGTCTGAAATGGAAATATTCTATACAGAATGCATATTGTGATGCTTGGGTAAAAATTAATCACTTTTTTCAGAATTTGATCCCTACAGAAGAGGTTCGATACTCTGTTCAGACATTCCTTAAGGCCGCAGTTCGCAAATCAGTTAACTTTGTCAATGCCAGTCCATGAGATTTTTTCATGTAATCTGCGAAATAAAGGTATGTTTTAAATTAAAAAAAAAGTTTTTCTTACACGAACAAGCGATTTCTCAGGCAAGCATAATATTGAGATGAAGCAAAATATCTGTACTCGTTTTTCTGACATTAAAATAACCTGCTTCACGATGCTTCAGAACCAACTCATCGGAACACGCTGATGAGATCTTGATGATATATATGAGATCTTGATGATATACATGAGATCTTGATGATATATATGAGATCTTGATGATATATAGGATGTATAAGTTACTTAAGTAGCTATAAGGATATATTTCACATGTGAAGTAGTAACTGTATTTGTATTCGCCACTTGTGACAAAACACCGTTTTAAAATTCACGAGTGAGATATTTCCTAATATCTGCTTGAAAACATATATATTTTATTTTATGATATATTTAAAGCCGAAAGCTTTCCATCTGCATCAATTTGCCTTTCATTACTGTGTCAATTGCGATTAACGGCTACAGTATTGCATTAAAAGATTAGATAACGTTCGGAGTGTTTACAACACTTTTAGAACATTGACATTTTACAAATTGTGATACAAATGTAATGCTTTAAATTGTGTACTTATTGAATAATGACAAGTTTCGAAAGAAAATGAAGAGATCTTTACTTTCGTTCACACGTGTTTTGCGCGGATCGATGCAGTGAACATTATTATATGCAGGGCCGGACCTAAGTTTTTCAGGGGGGGGGGGGCCAAACTTGTTATTGGGTTAAGCGAAGGCGCGAAGCGCCTTGCCTTCTGGGTGGTGGTGGTACGGGGGCATGCCCCCACCCTGAATTTTTTTTTTTCAAGGATGCAAAATGGTGCAATCTGGTGCTATCTGAACCTTGAAAAAGGGATCTAACAAAAGTGACTAAAAGCTGCAATGTTTTAAAAACACTAAAAATTAATATTTAAAAAAAATAAATAAATAAATTAAAATTAAAAGATTCGGAACCCCCTTTGCATCTTTTATCAAAAGCAGTGAATAGGTTTTTTTAAGAGAGGGGGGGGGGGGCGGGCCCCTTGGGCCCCTATAGCAGGTCCGGCCCTGATATGCTCGTTTCTTTGCATTGTCGACATCGTTCAGTATTTTACAATATTGCACGTTTACTTAATATTGCATGTCACGTATGCCCAATAATGTATTTGAGACCACTTTGTAAACAAATCATGTACACTTACGTAGTACGCGCTTTATGGTTGATTAAATTTGTTCCTGAATGAACTAAAACAGATGTTTCGTGGACTGTCACATACCAGATGCTTTTGTTACATTCCACGTTAGCTTTCTTGATACAATGTTTCGGATTTAGGATAGCGATAGACGCCAGATTTCATAAAATTGCTCGGTCCCTACAAATTCAAGTTCATGCACTTTCTCATATTTAGATATGTTTCGATTTTTATACCAATAATCATATTTCGACAAGTGTTTAATTCATTCCTAAACCATTTTTAGACACGTCAATTATTCGTGCCCTAATCATATTCAGACACGTTTCATAATTTATAACTTTAATCGCACTACAATATAAGTAATCTTGCTAAAAGATAATGTTTCATCAAACGCATGTAATTAAATTGACTCCACTCTTTTCTATAAATTGGCGTATACCTACATTGAATATTCTGCTCAGCGAGGAAATGTTTTCGTGGGGGAATGGAAGATTATTAGCCAGTCTCGAACAGGCTCGCTCTTCCTTCTCATCACATCCGTTTACAAGCCAATTAGATCAGTCATGTCCCGGTGTATCTGTATGTGTGTGCATGATATATATTATTACATTTGTCTACAGGTGTAATTTTTTTTTTTTGCGTTCTATGTAGCGTTTCTAAAATTATATAAATTACTATCAATCGTCCAAACACAACATTGCCCTAGAACAAAAGTTATGTTTTTATGGGGGCTTCTAGTAACCAAATTATATTTAGACGAGTAAATGTATGTCAGCCCCGTAATGTGCCAGAAATATTAAATAAATAGATGGAAATAGATAGATGGTTTTAGATAAAACCTCAGAATAGAGAAATTAAGAAGTAAACAAATTTTCCTTTTTAAAATAAAAAACGAACATGACTCAGAAGTTAAATAAAAAAAATGAACATTTTCTGATTAAATTAGCAGTCAATATTTATAATTTCTGAAAAAGAATGATAATCTAATTAAAGGGTATAAAAATTCAGATCTTTATCAGATTGAAGATGGTGAAACATCAATAATGATAAGCTGGGTCTGCATTAAATATATAAAACGGGGCCCCGAGTGGCCGAGTGGTCTAAAGCGCACTCCGTTACGGATCACTGCCATCTCACCTCTGTCTGCTTGTGTTCGAGTCTCAGATTCGGTCAATGTGGTTTATGTGAGAAAGCTTGCTAGTAGCTTCACTTGGGTCGGTGGTTCTTTCCGGGGGAGGGGGGTTCCCGGGTTCTTCGTCCACCAGTAATACTGGCCGCCATGTATAGCCTATCGTGTGCTGAAAAATGGCTTTAAACCAAACAACAACAATAAACATATAAACCCGGGATATGAGGAGCGCAATGGCGAATATATTAATCTTCCAGGTGAATGAGTCTTGATGCTTTACATGTTTGTCCTAACAATACCATCATCAATAGCACTATCTCTTTACAAGTAAATGTGAGACTGCATAATTAGTGTATTATTTAGAAGGTTTCTTTTTCATTCACTGACAGCATATACAACTCTAAAGCTTGTATTCATCCACATACGTCGCTATTCTAGATATAGGTTGTTGTAGTGGAGTTTCCTGGTTTCGCTACAATAGACAGTATTGCTGGTAAAGTCGATACAATTTGTAACAGAATTTTCCACGTACTCAAGAAATGATTGAACCTTAAAATATAATTATTAGTATTTGAAAAATTGACAGTAGCTTTCGGAAAATTAACATGCAGGCGAAAAGGCCCTTTTTAAAGTCCGAAGTTCTGAAAATCTGTTAATAAAATTTATAAAAATGTCACATTTCGAAGTTGAGCCCGAACTAGGGTGACACGCTCAAAATATATATTTAAAAAAACTAGCAAAGTGCTCAGACTGTCTGTAAAATAGAATTGACTCGATAAAATATTTCTAAAATAGAATTGAATTGCTTAAACATTATAGAATAAGAGTGTCGTACTGAAAATGCTGTATAATAGAAGTGTAATACTCAACACGTTCTGGAAAAGGTGTGTCATGCTCAACAGGTTCTAGAATATGTGACGTGCTCAACACGTTGCACAACAGGTGTGTCGTGCTCAACACGTTCTAGAATATGTGTCGTGCTCAACACGTTGTATAACAGGTGTGTCGTGCTCAACACGTTCTACAATATGTGTCGTGCTCAACACGTTCTAGAATAAGTGTGACGTGCTCAACACGTTGTATAACAGATGTGTCGTGCTCAACACGTTGTATAACAGGTGTGTCGTGCTCAACACGTTCTACAATATGTGTCGTGCTCAACACGTTGCATAACATGTGTCGTGCTCAACACGTTCTAGAATATGTGTCGTGCTCAACACGTTCTAGAATATGTGACGTGCTCAACACGTTGTATAACAGGTGTGTCGTGCTCAACACGTTCTAGAATATGTGTCGTGCTCAACACGTTGTATAACAGGTGTGTCGTGCTCAACACGTTCTAGAATATGTGTCGTGCTCAACACGTTCTAGAATATGTGACGTGCTCAACACGTTGTATAACAGCTGTGTCGTGCTCAACACGTTCTAGAATATATGTCGTGCTCAACACGTTGTATAACAGGTGTGTCGTGCTCAACACGTTCTAGAATATGTGACGTGCTCACACGGTTCTAGAATAAGTGTGTCGTGCTCAGAAAGTTCTAGATAAGCATTGTCGTGCTCAAAATCTTCTAGAATAGAACTGTCATGCTCAAAATGTTCTAGAATATGAGTATTTTGCTCAAAAAGTTATTTAATAGCAGGACCGTGCTGCGTACGTTTCTGGAACAGGGATGAGGTGGCACAATGTTTATAGACTCGGAATATTTTACTCAGAATATTTCTAGGACAGGAATGTCTTGTTATCAATGTTTGTTGGATAGACATTTCGTGCTAAGAGTGCTTCTAGAATGTAAGGATTTTGTTCTTAACGTTTCTTCAAACAGGAGTATCGTGTTACTTGTCGTTTTCAGAATCTTTCCAGAACTGGAAGATCATACAACATTTGTTTATGGATTGGATTGCTCAACTCATAATATTTCTATGATATGGGCCAGGTCATTTATTCTCAACGCTTGAATGTTGACATCTTTGACACTTTGTAACTTTAATTACAATTAGCCTAGACTTTCAAAGCATTCAGGGTGTTTGTTAATTGTGGCCTGCAACCGCCATTCTTAAGTTTTCTGTGACAGACTACAAACATGATATCTGATTTGTTATGACTTTTGGGCTTAAATACGACTTTCTGACAAGCAACGTTTCCAGAAAACATGACGGAGCAAGAAATCATATTCAAAGACACGAGTTCTGCGTTCGAGATAGCGAAGACATATGAGAAACTGTCTTCATATAAGCAACACTACACTATTACATTCCTACAAAAACCGTGCCGGGAAATACGTACGTCCATGTCAAATAGACACATAGACATACAAGAGCCTGCATCAAATGCTATTAAACCCCCAAAGAATTATTCCACATTCACTGAGTTCAGAGGGTCGGTAACTATATCTTTAAGATCAAAACTTGGGTTACTGTAACCTGAAATTAACTCAGACCATTTCCAGTATAAAGAAAGACAAGTCCATGCTGACAATAGTGTTATTTGATGAGTAATGAATATTATATATCGGGATCCGGGAGAGAAAGAAGGTGAGGGGAGAGGGTTCGGGTGAGAAGATGGGGTTGTTGGCTTGAATTTGCTGTTGTCACAAGATAGACCGAGTCGGGACTGGATTAGTGAAGACACGGAACACAACTGCGTTAATAAGATGTTTATTTTATAAACGCAATTTTAAAAATCAACTCTGACACCAATATTTTACAAAATATAAGAAAAATCTATTTATATAAATGTTCCTAACATGGAACTATGAATTTCAGTAACGTAATGACAAAAAAGAAGTATATGAATGAATTTACAAATATGAATATATATATATATATATATATATATATATATATATATATATATATATATATAAAAGGCTCGTATAACGAGATAGATGCAAATATGAAAAGAAGGCGTCGTCAATATGACGAGACTAGAATGAAGATATTACATAATTAATACGTCGTCCATATAACGAGACTGCAAAGAAGATATTAAATAAATAATACGTCGTCCATATGACGAGACATATGCAATTGTGAACCCTAAATTCTGAAGCTCTCGTTCATGGAACGAGATTTGTGTAGAATGAAATTATGCAGGTGTCGTTCATATAACGAGACTGCAAAGAAGATATTAAATAAATAACAAAATTATGCAGGTGTCGTTCATATAACGAGACTGCAAAGAAGTTATTAAATAAATAATAAAATTATGCAGGTGTCGTTCATATAACGAGACTGCAAAGAAGTGTTTAAATAATATGTCGTCCATATGACGAGATATATGCAATGGTGAACCCTAAATTCTGAAGTTCTCGTTCATGGAACGAGATTTGTGTAGAATGAAATTATGCAGGTGTCGTTCATATAACGAGACTGCAAAAAAGATATTAAATACATAATACGTCGTCCATATGACGAGACATATGCAATTGTGAACCCTAAATTCTGAAGTTCTCGTTCATGGAACGAGATTTTGTGTAGAATGAAATTATGCAGGTGTCGTTCATATAACGAGACTGCAAAGAAAATATTAAATAAATAATAAAATTATGCAGGTGTCGTTCATATAACGAGACTGCAAAGAAAAGTGAAATTATGAGTCGTTCAGATAACGAAACTGCGACATGGATGTGAATTACTTGCTTAGATGGTAATAAAAAATATGGAACACGTATACTACAACTATCATGGCGTCCTTTCGACGTCGAAGATGTATACCGCTCTAGTCAATGGTGGTGGAGTCGCCACGCATGGTCCACTCCCACGTCTGTTTGAAAGATCCCTCGGGAGCCCTTTACATTCAACACAGAGACGATGGTCGCGAAGCCTTGGTCCCTCGATTTGAGGACACCAGTACACTCTTCCGAACCATCGTCACCAAAACACAGCGTATACGTCACAAGAACCTAAACATTCTGTGACCTTGACATCACCCAATTATATATAATACCTATATATATAACTAAAAATACCCAAAAGGCAGCTTACACAAAAAAAAAGCATACACAAGGTACCCTACACGGCACCACACACGCAGGCAGCATAGACAAGCCCTACGGTCACCACAACATGTCACCACACACGGGCAGCATAGACAAGCCTAACGGTCACTCACGTCACCTAACGGACCCCACGGTCACCACAACAAGGCACCGCATCCGGGCACCAACGGCCCCCACTCAGCTCTTTTAGCTGATAGATTGCTCCTTTAAGGATGGAAGCTTTTCCGACAAGACTGGATCGTAATGTGATTTCTGTCTTATAATTTCGTCCTTATATACCCCTAGCTGTGACAGATATTCGCAGCTAGGTACTTTAAACTGCAGGCAATTTCGCACATGCAGCATGAGCTGAGCGTTCGCTCATTATGTCGAAATAACTAAAAATACCCCAAAAATAATAAACTACCCTCGGTAAGGCTGTACGCAGTAACGAAATCGAGACTAGATTTTTGACCACATATACATATTGAACATAGTCGTATACAATTCCGTGACAGCTGTCGACGGGTATTTTTGACAACACACATAAGGCGCATTAGCTGACAGGTGGACTGTAAGTGAGGTTAGTTTTTCTCTGTAACAATATTTACTAGAGTATCCACAAAATAGATAAAATGTTCCCAGCCAATCAAAATAGTCATGTTAATAAATACCATATTAAGAAGTACTCGATTTCTTATGTAGGAACGTAAAACAAGTGCCCTATTTAAACTAAAACGAACACAAAAGCAAGGAAGAACTGCGCATAGGAAAGGAAGGAAAATGTCAGAATAATGCATGGAAAAATGAAAGAAAAAACATAATTAAGTTGGTTTCTGAGTCCTAGCGTATACTGCTCATTGCACAAAAATAGAGACGTAATGAAGGTGAAAGATTTAAAGTAACCACGCGGAAATGACATAATTTGACGCACGTTTAAGGAAGCATATTTTACGAGAAAAGAAGAAATGATGGACGAATGTAGCAAACTATACTTATTAAGGTAATTGTTACTTATATGAGCAAAGAAATTTCACTGACATAGAACATTCAATATGCGGTTAGACGGTATCAAATATAGTCCGTATTTCAAATTTTACAAACTTTTTGACAAATAAATGTCTGAAATAAATGAATTCCATATTTAAAAAAATGAATTTAACAACATTCTGTATATAGATATATTCATAAAGTCATGACATTTAAAAACTGATCACACAATACCTGAATGATGTAGCAAAGCAAAAGCAGTACTGATAAATTGTAGATTTTACTGTGTCACTGTCAATCTACAATAGCGTATATTTCTCAGATTTGGCATGTTCAAAGAAATATTGTGGCAGCTAATATGTTCTAATATTGCACAGGGTGTTCTTGGTAAAAAAAATTTGGCATGCATTAACGCATACAATACGTGCGCTATATAACAGACATCAACCTAGGTAATTGCTTTAAATCAAACAAAATATGAGACGTGTAGAAAAATTCGTACACCGAGTCTTGTAAACTTTTTGATGCCGAAGTTTGTAGCGTTTTTTCTGAGTGTAACTTAGATGCAGTGCTCGATATCAATATTACAGATCCCTTTCTCCGTTTGTCGAGCGATGTTATCGATATTGCCGATATCAATCGGAACACTTTCTTCGTACATACAAAGCATATACAAATGAATACGCCTTGCAAAGTGTTCAGAGAAATGAACACGTACCAGAATGCCGGAATTTGCGCCATATTGGAAATGAAAGCAAACATCCATGTCAGCCCCATGATAAGCGATAGCTTAACGTAAATTAAGAATTTACACTTGCTGTGTTTCTTTCGTACCATTGCCGACTGTTTTCTGGCACGATAAATAAGAGCGGTAGTTGCAGAAAAGGCAACAATGTCAAACAATTTAAATAGCAATAATGGTCCTATGAAAAACAAAATCAAAGCTTCTCTATTTCGGATCCAGCACACACCTGCACTGTAGTATGGCTGCCAGTGTCGGAAATGAGTGTCAATTTTGGCAAAATTTACAGCTACCGCCGCCATCACAAGTAGAAGTGGAAGGGTCCAAGCATAGGCAGAATAGAAACAAAATCGCTTGGAAGATTTTCCGTCATTGTTCATTACCGTAAATTGTCTAGAAAATGTCCACCAAAGGTCAAAGTCCATGATGTTCATCCAGCAAAACGAGGCAAGGAAAAAATAATGCATTGCTATAGCGACTGTGATGCATAATCCACTCACCATTTCAAACGCTGCCGACACAAGAAAAAGAAAGTTTGCTACTAAAAGAGCGGCTATTAGGCTCATTAACATCTTTCCAGGAATATTTCTTAATTGATGAAAGCAGGCATAAACTACAAAGTTTATCAGCAAGGCAGATATAGATAAAATTTCACCAGCCAACGTGATAGTTACCTCTTGATAAGAAAACATTGGTACGTATCCCGTTCCTTGTTTAGATTTATCAGCACATACAAAGGTTTGGTTTCCATCAATACGGAACTCTGTTTCATTGTAAATTTTTCCGGTGGACAAAATCCTGATGTTCTTCCCCAAAAGAATTTCAAATGATCCAGATTTCAATGGGATGTAGAGGCACGTTTGATTTCCAAAATGAAAAGTTGTTTTGGACTTGATTTCAGACGAATGATATGTTAAAATACACTTTCCTGATTTGAAAATAAATGGTTTAAAGCAAAATACAGGGCTGCATTTATTTCCAAATGGATCATATATTTCGTCTGCAGAACATCTCGATCCATAGTCTACTAGAACACCGTCTTTCTCGCCGACTCCAGTATTTAAATCGACAAGAAGACGATAGCTGTAGAACTTTCTGATACCCTTACCTGACTTGGTTCTAGAAATTGCACGTCTTCTTGGTTCACATTGTAATGTACTTTCCTCAGCACCATTACACAAAGCACAGTGGATGTTTTTGTAAGCATGCATTCCTTTATAAACTAAAGCATATCCTCCATTAGTACACATAGACACCACCGAATTATTGGCAACAGTGTCGGTTTCACGACATGAGTCTATGATGTCATTTTGACGGCAAGCTCGGTACGTAATATTTGTTCCGGGTGGAATAAATCGAAATGTGCAGTCATTTGTATTTCTTATACTAATATTGTCTGGATGAAAGTTTTCCATGCACATCACTTCTGATATCCAGAACAGATAATCGTTAACAGAATTGCACAAAGCACAATATGTATTCCTGAAGTGTACACCCGTATAAACATCGGTCACTGAAATTCGTTCCATAAGATTATATAGTCGGGGTTCTTCGCACATTTTCCGAACGTGCAAGCCATCCCAGTTCGATGGACATTTGTTCACAATAAGAAGCGGAAAACCGTAATTTATTTCTAGGCAAGAGAATACATATTTTGGTGGCAGTTGCTGGGATGTAAAAGAGTCGGATTGATGTCGGTTGTCCCAGCAGCAATCTTCAAGATGGCGGCATATTTCGTCACAAAAGCAGCTACGGGGTAAAAATGAAATAGTTGTGCACGAATAGGTCGAGTTACACATTGAGGACCCGTATACGTAGTTAGAAGTAGTCTTTGAAGTGGTAGAAATATCAAGCAATTTACTAGAAAACGTGTGTTTGTTTCTGCTCATAGATCCATAAAATGTATCCGGAACGCAACATATTGGGCATATAAAAAGTTGCTCCATAAGTATGATATGAGTCAAAATTATTTGAACACAAACGCCCGTAATCGTTTGCATCTGAACACAAACGCCCGTAATCGTTTGCATTTGAACACAAACGCCCGTAATCGTTTTTAAAGGTTTGACACGAATTACACAAGATCAAAACCTGTTCAGCTCAGATGATACCTCGGTTTCCATGAATATATGTTGCATTGAAGTACTCGACATTTCACCATAATGTATTGATAGAAGAGTGTTACTTTCAGTACAATTGCACTCTGCTATTAGAGTTACAGATGTTGTCTTCTACACAATTTACCTAAGAGCGCTTGCACAGATTTGTGTAAAGTGCTGAACTAATCCAGTTTTTTCCGGTTAAACATGATTATGCACAAAGAAATTGAAGATGGATTGTTTAAAACAGTTTAGCCTTGCTTGAACTGTGGTGCAGGTTGTGCAGCAGAATCTTTTTTTGGGAGAGAGAGAGAGAGAGAGAGAGAGAGAGAGAGAGAGAGAGAGAGAGAGAGATGGGGGTGCGTGCGTACATGTTGTGTCAGTTTCTGGTATTAGTTTAATTTTACTTTCAATACTGCTGACATTATTATTATTATTATTATTATTATTATTATTATTATTATTATTCCAAAACATATACGTGGAACCACAGAGGTTCAAAGTCACAGTGGGTTGTGGGTTCGTATACTGCTCGGATGCAGTGAAGTTGACTTATTCCTTACAAATTTTTATAGTTTTCTTCATCTTCTAGAATGACTTGTTTTTTTTCCACTGAAAAGTATTATTTTTTTCTGTCTTATTTACATTATAAAAGTTGTTTATATTTTTCCAAAGGTTATTTAACGTTGTATCCAATAAACTAGAAGCTGGATAATATTTCGTTTTCTTTTCTACAAATGTCGTATTTGAAATATAGTTTTAATATACTACATTAACTGCTGACTTATTTTCCATCCATTTATCCCACTGTTGTATCGATTGAATGGTCGATTGAATGGCGGATGAACGGAGTGACATGTTTGCAATAATTTTCTTTGAGTTCATTATCTGTTTGAACTACTTCTAAATGCATAGAACTAACCATCCGTTATAAAAGAAGCATAAAAGGTCTTTGAAATGTCACAAGTAGAATAAACCAAAATCATTATACATCTTTTTAACTGGTGTTTAGCAGACATCCTGAATAGCTTGTGACATGCGCTACATAGGAAAAAGTTTCCTTACCTATGATAAACTCGCGAAAGAAAATGAGATCCTCGGATATATCTAATTTTAGAAAAACATACTGAACTACAAATCTGCAGTGCATGATTATGGTATAAATAACATGTTTAGAACAGACAGACGAACGAACAAGCTGCTAAAAACGAATGAACAGACAAAAAATTGATTGGTTATCTTATCACTCTGAAGATCCATTACAGACAGGCCGACTGATTAATTGTATGTATGTATGTATGTATGTATGTATGTATGTATGTATGTATGTATGTATGTATGTATGTATGTATGTATGTATGTGTGTGTGTGTGTGTGTGTGTGTGTGTGTGTGTGTGTGTGTGTGTGTAAAGAGAGAGAAGATTTATTGTATTTGTTGCTGGTCTGAAGGACTCTATATATACTCTGATACCATATCATAGTGATGTAATGAGAACTAGGAGAGTTTATCAAACACACACTAAGGCAAACAAAACCTAGTCTTCTATACGTGCATTAAACGTGCGACCCATAGATTACCAGCTCGAAACCCTACCGCGTTTCCCTTTAGAAAGATCAAAAATAGATAAATACTTTAAAAAGATAGCTGTACTTTAAGGATATAGTTAAAAGAAGAAATAAAATTAAAATGGCCAAAATAACTGATAAAGATAGAGAAATATAACCATTCACAGATGTAATTTTCTGAAATTATCAGGGTGATTGGACGACGTCCCTGAGGTTATAACGTAAAGAGCAGACCAAGTACATTATCGCAATTGCAAATAGGACATGTTTTATATTCTCACGTATTGAAAAGTAAAGTAAGATTTTAAGGACTTCTCATTTAGTCACGTGATAATTTATGATTCCTTGGAATATATTTCAGGTATACGTCTCTGTAATTGAATACCTCATTGGACAGATTTCCTACCGAAAGATTGTTATTTTGTTAAACAATAAAACAGTTTAATATACACGACATAGGTCTTATATATTGAACTGTCCAATGATTTATATCAATGCAAATATACGATTATAAGTCTCGAGATTTTCTTTGCATCATGATATTTAAAAACAAATATTCAGCGACAGAAACGACTTGTTCAGACTTAAGAGATTTGTGTCCCATGTGTATAATTTACGAGTTAAATAACTAAATTGGTCTTCTATCTTCACAATATAGCATCTATTGAGTTTTCATACTAAGAATTCCCTTTGCCCGTCTGCCCAAAAACGCAATCTTTCAATCCAGTCAAAATAGTTTGGTCAAACTACACGGCAATTAAATCGTCATCAATAGGTTTGTCCAATTTACAAATTACAGTGAACAACACTGGGTAACTGTGACTTAGCTAGAAATCTTTTGAATTCTTGTCATTGTCTTCCTACCGCTTCTGCTTGTCGCATTATTTTCATATTCACCTGTTTTAGTATCATCTAAAATTGATGGAATGAAACTAGATAATACGTACAATTCAAAATGTATATGTTCCCAATAAGGTCAATATCTACGTCACGTTTGTTGCAATCAAGGGAAGAAGTTTCTCAAATAAGTGAAGATTTTGGTGTGAGATGTGAGTCAGCAGTTTCTTGAAATATGCCTAAAACAGTCGGATAATTTTAATAGCTTAATTGAAAGTAAATCAAATTGCTTAAAGTTTTTGCCATAAGAATTATGTAATCATAATATTCACACTATCAAGAATGTATAAATATAGGACCAGTCACGTGCGTTTGTGTGGAGTTGGAAACCCAGACTGAGATGTAGGATTCAGAGTCAGGAAAGATGCTTTGTCAAGTCTTTCGACATAATATTCTGACCTCGAGAGTATGCAACGCCAGAGCTATTATAAGTACGAACGCACCGCATAGATCGATATTGGTACATCACATAAGTACGAAAGTATCGCATATGACGATATCGGTACATCATATAAGTACGAAAGTACCGCATATGACGATATCGGTACATCATATAAGTACGAAATTACCGCATATCACGATATTCGTACATCATATAAGTACGAAAGTACCGCATATCACGATATTCGTACATCAAATAAGTACGAAAGTACCGCATATCACGATATTCGTACATCATATAAGTACGAAAGTACCGCATATAACGATATTGGTACATTATATAAGTACGAAAGCACCGGATATAACGATATCGGTAAGTACGGCTTGTATTAATGGTCTATAAATTCGTCTTCTCTTTTACAACTGACTAAATATAGCTCACTCTTTTTCATGAGCCAGAAAAAAGCTCTACAACCCGCAACACAAGTAGCAACTATAAAGGATTAAAGATATTGTCAATTTTTCTGAGCATGCCAAACATAATTATAAGTGTGTTTACTTAAGTATAAAATCATCAGTCTACGTTGAATTTTCTTTGCAATCATCTGTACAAACAAATATCTCTAAGTACTGAAAGGGCATGTAAATAATTCAAAGTAATATTTACGCAGTGCAAGACTTTTTAGGCAAATAAATTTCGCTAAATACATACTTATGAAATGTGATAAAATCTCGAAATAGCACAGGACAAAAGCTTTTTAAAAACGCAAGACCTGATACTAACTAAAGGACGTTCTTCAATTCAATTATTCATTCATGTGCACTATTGTTTGCTTTTTAGATTGTATTTTAAACGAGTAACACAGACCTGTATCTCTCATGTTTCATACAACGGCCAGTCTGTGTTCATTTACCAAGTTCGCCTTTGTTTCAGAAAGATTACATTTTTTAATATTTGGATATTATCGTTCTCGCTGACTTACGAGTGTATACAATGTTAGAGCTAGCTTTTGAGCTCCACTCAGGATGCTTGCTTAGCTGTCATCAGCGATTGTTGTTGAGAGACCTGGGTTACAATGATATATGTCTAGAAGTAGACATAGACGTCTTGTTAATCATTCATATCAAAGTTTGCACCTTCTTCATATAGGTCAACACTCGAACATTTCTGTTATCTCTTTTGCTGATAGCCTTTCTGCTTTTGCACACCAAAATTACTTTCTTTACGTTCCATCTCAGATTGGACAGTTAATGGCAGATGAATGAAAAAAGATCATCCCCAAATATATAAAACCATAATACACGGTGCAGCATTGTATGTGTAACATATGAAATGGAGGACAATGATTAGGACCTATCTACTTCCATTAGCTGGCTATTTTGACATTCATAAGGTCACACGGGGCCTATTCGGAGAGAGGTATAGAGGGGGCGGGGCAGCCACCTCAGTTTAACTCCTGACAATAATCGATCCTCGTGTATTCTTAATTTCTGAAGGTATTGTTGGACGCCAGATCTATAGTACATAATTAGGATATCATGAAAAGAAACAACGGACTGGTTATCGGATTAGTCGCAGATCAAAACCAAACAAAATGATAGAAACGAAATGGCTGAAAAGCAGACAGATGGAGTATTCACGGACACAATGTTTGTGGATTTTGTCGCTTTGAAAAGCACTTATACGCACTGTTGGCTATATCATGCCGTGAAAATGAGAATCAAGAACCTTTCGAAAGGACGCAAGGAAGCAGCCGCCCAAGACCGGCATGCCTCAGTATTGAACCTGTGACCTTTGGATTATGCGTCCGACGTTAAACTAAATAAGCTTCTGCGGCTACTTATATATATATATATATATATATATATATATATATATATATATATATATATATATACACAGAGCTAGACAAATCCACTTTAAGGTTAGAGTTCAAGAAAGAAAACAGAATAAAGTCAATGTAATATGACATAAAAGAAAAATAAATATAGTCATTCACCCGTTGTCATTTTTCTGAATTTATTTATCATTATGTTAATGTATTCTTGGGGATAATTACTAACATTTCGACAAAAGTTGTTCAATATTATTTCTCTGCTGGAATACTCATCGGACAGCTTTCCTGAGGAAATGTTGTTTCTTTATCAATAAAAGACTAAATAAGTAATCAGACAATGAAATAATGAAATAGAAGCTGCACCGGTCTTACAAAATATTAAACTTTCTCATGTAAGCCTGGTGTACCGTAACAAAACATATCAGATTACAGGACTCTGAATGTCGGTATATAGCACTGGAAAGATTGTAAACCCCTTGGTATTTAATTTACAAGTTAGATAGCTTCGATGGTCATATGTTCTCACAAAACAGCAAAGATGAGATTATCATGCTATGGTGTGCGTTTTAGCGGTCTGACTATCTTCACCTTTATCTTCTAAAGTTGGATAGCTACACCAGACAGCACTTAATTTCTCATACATTTGTTTTATTTGTATTCTTTATTTATACTTCTATTTTAAAGGAGAATGTTTAACCGGCATTATTTAATTATTCAATAGCGAGCTTCCATGTTGGAGTAAGCTTACTCGAGTACCTATTAGGATATAATTTGTAGTAAATAGTAATAAGATTGACATTTTCTCTAAATTGTAATAAAGCAATGTTTCACTAATTTATATTAAATCTCTACAAAATTTACATAACATACCCACCATTATGCCAACTTTTATAGTGAGCGTAACAAATACGATTAATCTTATCTATAAGAAATAGCTAATATGTCAAGAAGTAACTCAATAGCCCTATATGATCTTAACGGAACAAAGAATTATTTCAGTACTCAATAACCCTATATGATCTTAATGGAACAAAGCAAGTTGGAACTCATATTGTAAATCATTTTATTGAAACTATTTACTGAGACTGAGACTGGCCAACTTTGTCCAAATACGCGATTCAAGAATAATATTTGCATTTCTCATGGATACCATATTATAACAAAGCGTCGGTCGTTTTTTACTCTAAAATGCAAAAGAAGACGAAGACAAAATGAGATATATTACAACGCCTAAAATAGTTTCTAATTATGTCGTTTGAAAAAACGATCTCTTTTATGTGTAATTAGGGGCGTGTTTGCAAGTTTCAACTTTTAAAGGGAACGCATAAAATAAGCAAATATAGTGAAGTTGAATATCGGAATGAAGCCAAAGAATTGGAAAAGAATACCACACAATTATTTGCTGCTGTGAATTCGCATAAAACATGGTATATAAATTTTAGAATTTTTGTGGAAAAATTCATTTTTGTCGATAATTAATTTATTGGATACGTAAATGATTCACATTGGTTACACTGAAGAATGTCAGGATAGCATTTATGTTCGTGACCATGCACGAATTCACGAATGCATGTACGTTCAATATTTAAAGACTGAAAAATATATCCGAGGCTTGGTAAGGTTGTTTGCGTTCGTAAAGGAAAGTAATCTGGTTATATGAATAAACGTATATGTTGTATTAGGCGACACATATTTCACGCACAGAACCTAGACAGATTTCTGACCCATTAATTACATCCGACTTTTTAAGTGATACTTCAGACTTGAAAGGCACCAATGATGGACGTGTGGTCTCGGATATATGACTTGAGATCTGAGACCTTTTGGGTTATTTTAGCAAATGACGGCAGAAAGTATTAAGACTATGTCCTAATACGTCGTATGCTCATTTATCTCATTATGCAGCGCGTGTTCTCTGCCGACAAACTTGGATAACAGCTGGAACGAATTTGGTTTGTTAATTCTAGTCTAAATGCCGGAATACAGTCAGAACTGGATATTCCTGGGATCTTACTGAATCCTCAGACTCCCTACAACATGGAAAATACATTTACCTGGTATCTTAAACATAATATAAGTATTAACGCACTTATCTCAGTATAATATAATATAAGTATTATCTCAGTATAATATAATATAAATATAATCTCAGTAGCGATGTGAGAACGAGTTACTAATATTTCCTGCCGACCGTCTGTTATCATTGTGCATGCAGTTGCCTTTCCAGAAAGATGAAGATGTGTCGGAAATTACATATATTACACCAATTTGATTGATAATACAAGACTTACTAACTGTTAAAATCATATTAAACGATTTGCAGTACAATTATATTAAACGGCTGTTGAAATAACAATACAAAAATTAATTAAGGATTATATTGTACAAATGACAAAACACCTTTGTGCTAAAACTGGAAAGCCCTTCCAAGAGCTGACAACAAATTATATAAAGTAATTCCATATAGATATTAAATACATGTTATATATATATATATGACAGTTATTCCACATAGATCATATACAACGTGTGTTAAATGAAAAAGGATATGTCGATCAATCAATTTCATTTAAAATTTATATTCATATGTATTCAATATGTTTCATAAAGAGATTGTATAACTTGTTTCACCTAAGAATCATAAAGTTTTGTTTTATGCTGCAACTTCAATAATGCCTTTAGTATGGTCTGATAAATAAATCAGATAACAAACTTCAATAATGTCTTTAGTATAGTCCGATAAATAAATCAGATAACAAACTTCAATAATGTCTTTAGTATAGTCCGATAAATAAATCAGATAACAAACTTCAATTATGTCTTTAGTATGGTCCGATAAATAAATCAGATAACAAACTGTCTTTATTGAGTACAAAAGTTCCACGAAAAAATATCACACGTTAGACAAGTATGTAATTCATCAGTACTGTGCTGTGATAACTAAAACGGATATATGTTTTTCTAACTTTTAATCAAACTTCTCATTCTTATGATCGCTGAAACTTCCAAGAATTATGCATTCGTATATTTATCTGCTGACACAGACAAGATACAGAGACTGAATGAGATAATCAAGAATGCGTATACGGTGATACCTAATCTGCTGTTGAACTTCTATTATCCAGTAAAGCTCATTTATTATCCTACAGATTTCATTAAAGCCTGCTTCAATTTGTTCTCAAACTTGAGCGAGTATTCTCGAACTTTCTCATATTCTTCCTTACTTCCTGCTTGAATGAACCAATTTCCCTTTGGCAGCTGAAGACACGTTTTGTTAGTGTTCGGATCGACGAAGCGATAGGTGTGCCTTTCGTTAAGATCGTAATCGTCTGTACGAACAAGAACGAATCGCGTCTGCACGAAGGTCCGCCCATACGATCTGAGATAGGTCGTATGTAATATCTGATCCATCAGCATCTTCATGATAACGTAGTGGCCGCATCTCAGCGCGAAATCTAGAGGTGTCCATCCCTGTTTGTTCCTGGAAATGAGAATAGATAACATCTCCTCTGGATATTTATCTAAAAGTATCTTCATAATTGATGATCTTCCGCTGGCGGCACAGAGATGGAGAACAGTGTTATCTTGGGCATCCTTTATCAAGATGTCAGTCGTTCTTGTTCTCAGCAATTCGAAGGGCGCTTCTCTTCCCCAACCGACCGCCACGAGAAATGGAGTGAGACCTCGATTGTCTGGGATGTTGACGTCAGCTTTTTTCTTCATCAGAAGTTTGATGGTTTCTAAATTGTTGTAGTCAAGTGCCAAATGAAGAGGAGTCTGTAAATTTGCGTCCTTATTCTCGACGTTGGCACCTTCTCCTAAAAGAAGCTGAGCAGTTTTTGACTTTGACATTTTGGCAGCTTCACACAGAGGCGTGGTTCCGCATGCAAAACAGTTGACTGATGCTCCATTTTCCAGAAGTATACGTATAATATCCAAGGACTGAGCTCTATTTCCTCGAGACGCTTTCACCAGAGCGATGTTTTTCTGGTCGGTTGTCCATTCTCGTCTTTTTAGGAGATCTTTTACAACATCTGCGGACACAAGGTATTGCTCGTCAGAAAGCAGTACGTCCGGAAGATGAAACCCACTGTTCGCCATGATTTCATAGATTTCAAAGCTTCCCCTCTTCACAGCAACATCAAGCGCAGACTTCTTTTCCTCTTGTCCCCACGTTCCAGCATCCGGGTCCTCCAGGACACCGGTTTTCAAAATAGCTGCCACCAATTCTTTATTAGGGACCTCCTGGTCAACACTACTGAGTAGGAGACCAACTTTTCGAGGTTTTGCCTCAGATTCTATGGTGGTGTTATCCTGTTTTAGGATAGCCATCTTCTGCTTGCCTTCCTTTAGCAGATACTCGAAAAAGAAATCAAGGAACTCTAGATCTTTCAGTGATCTGTGTTGAGCGATTCTTTTTACCTCTCCCTGTAGTAGGTAATGTGCAACTATTTTCGCCAAGATCCCGAAATTAGCATTGTTTACTCGCATGATGAAGACTTCTCCTTCATCGCTCGAATGAGGAGTTCCGACGAAATCCGTAAGAAAAGAAAGACTACAACCTTCCAAGATTTGTTCTGGGTGCTTTTCCCCAAAACATGCCATCATGGCCTCCATAATAGATTCGTGGGAAAATGTGTAGCAATCCCTGTCCTCGTAATAATTCACAAATATTCCCACCAATAATGGCAAAGCATGTAACACGTCAGCAAATACAGTTTCAGTGGCTGCAATTTGGCACAGAACTGCTAGATCAAGCACCTTGTCCTTGAATTCTTTGCTAGAAACGTCTGGCTGAAATTTCTTTGCAAACAGGATACCATCTTTCTCAAACATCATTACCACCATAGCGAAAAAATTCATCTTATCCAGATCATACATTGCTCCCAATGTGTACCTTAAGCTCTCTATTGGTTTCTCAAAGAATTGAGATCCCATCATTAGGATCGTCTCTTTTGCAGCCAACAGCGCACAGCATTGTGGATAACCAAGCTTTGACTGGTGAACTTTTGAACTCTTGTCAATGTCGGACTTAGTCATAGTCCTTCCAACGCTTAAAAGATGTCTGCTTAGCATGGTTCGCTTCTCACGATATGACAATTCAGAAGATGATACGTCGATTATTTTATCTTTACGGAAAAGGGGATGTGTTGAGAGGCGACTGTAACACTGGTCAAGTATATGGTTTCGGACACATACAATTATCTGAACGTTTGGTGCGTCTGGTCTTTCCGTCGAATAGTCCAACACCTGTTAAATTGAAAAGGACATTAACATACTGTATTTTTATGTGTATGTTTGCTAGCATTGTACAGTATGTATGCATAAGTTTCTAAAGGTGTTATTAATGCAATTTAAATGTGTCTGACTGCATTTACATTCACTATGTTAGCATTCATTACATGTCGATGATACGAATTATCCAGACAACCTATAAATGGAATGGAATGTACGACTTATATTTGAGCAGTTAATTCGCAGACATGAACCCTTATTGGATGTTTTACTCCGTTCAGTACTTGAAATAATATTTCCATCTAAACTAATGGATTATATCTGCCGTTAAGGAGCTGAGGGGCTACCCTTATTTACCACTTTAGTTTACTACAGCGTATTTTTAAATAGTTACTGGAAGATGATTTCGACCCACTAATTCAATCGTAAAAGCTTTTTCATTCAATCTGATAAAAATCAACATTTCTAACATAACGGAAGTCTCATGTACACTGATATTTTATAATGTTCATTTCACTTTTCTTTCACCAATCCATACGCACACATGTTATCGGAGGTAATTGCCTGCTTAAAGATTCATGGCTAAAACACATTTTTAGGGCGATATATCTCATGCAATACAGTTACCCTTCACAACAACAAAGTTTGAGATTTTGCAGGTACAAGATTTCTAAGGTAAGTACATGTATTAATATAAACCTTGACATTTGACATTGAAGAATATGGAAGAATACTATTCTATTTTCACCTTTAAAGTTTTACCATGTATTGTGGGATTGATATTAAAATCAGCGGGTCAACTCAAAATGTTACCTCGAAGTGTCAAGTCTCACCGTGTCAAATTTCTTGTACCATTGTTCCAGCAGGTTTTCGTCGAGTGAACCGCTACCAAAAATATCATCGATCAATATGGCGTTGACCGCACGTGGCTCAACATACTCCCACTGATCAGGGGAGGTAATCAATAGACATTCATCTTCATCATACTTTGCTACCATGAGACAAATGGCTGTCGTGGTCTTGCCGTCACCAGTGTTACCTTTTTAACATAAATATGGGTATCTTGTCAACATTTTGGACATGTTTTGAGAATATATTTGAATTATTTAAGAATATTCAAGCAGAAATATAGCAAAAAGGCCATAACGTTGTAATGTTGCTGTGAATGAAGCCAGAAGCAGAATCCGAGCTTTAGTTATCAAGCCTAATTTCAGTAACATTGTGCCATTCAAATTTACATTCGATTTGTAAGTATTGACCTCGATATTGAGTTTAGTGCTGACCGTTTTTTGATAATGTGTATAAGGGTATTTGTGGAATAATTACTACGTTATATAATATCTTTAGCGACCCTTCTGCAAACGATTTAGCGTTGCCTTTACATGCTGTTTTGCAACGATTCGTATTATAACAGGTCGTATTATAACGATTCGTATTATAACAGGTCGTCAACATTTCAGTACATTCTTGCAATTTTCCGCTTCTGGCCGTTAGAGCAAGATAGCGATTCACTGATTTTGCAACCGAAACATTCCTAATCTTATCCTAACGACCTGAATTTCTTTTTACTTGCTAATATATAGAACCGTACTTGCATAATTTATTATTAGTAAGATTCCATTGTTTCATAAACATGTCAGACTCTATGGTAAAAAACATTTGTTATGGCAAATCTTCAGACAAGCAATAGCCAATAGGTTAGACAGTGATGTTAATAAGTAATCAGATGTGAGATAGCCGATAGGTTAGACAGTGATGTTAATAAGTAATCAGATGTGAGATAGCCGATAGGTTAGACAGTGATGTTAATAAGTAATCAGATGTGAGATAGCCAATCGGTTAGACAGTGATGTTAATAAGTAATCAGATGTGAGATAGCCGATAGGTTAGACAGTGATGTTAAAAAGTAATCAGATGTGAGATAGCCGATACGTTAGACAGTTATGTCAATAAGCAATCATATGTGATATAGCCGATTGGTTAGACAGTGATGTTAATAAGCAATCGGATGTGAGATATCCGATCAGTTTAAGCAGTGATGTTAATAAGTAATCAGATGTGAGATAACTGATCGGTTTAAGCAGTGTTAGTAGCAAGTTGTCAGATGGGCGAGAACCGATCGATTTAAGCAGTGTTAATAGCAAATCGTCAGATGGGCGAGAACCGATCAGTTTAAAGTATTAATAGCAAGTCGTCAGATGGGCGAGAACCGATCGGTTTAAGCAGTGTTAATAGCAAGTCGTCAGATGGGCAAGAACCGATCGGTTTAAAGTATTAATAGCAAGTCGTCAGATGGGCGAGAACTGATCGGTTTAAGCAGTGTTAATAGCAAGTCGTCAGATGGGCGAGAACCGATTGGTTTAAGCAGTGTTAATAGCAAGTCATCAAATGGGCGATTGGTTTAGGCAGTATTTGTTTCAAATACAATCAACCAAAGTGCATAAAATATCACACATCAGGAGATGCGGAGGACATATCGCAAACTTCTTGTGAGTGTCTCCTCATTTGAAAAAAAATGTTAGATGGTTGTGTACCAAGTGTACATACAATATTGTAAATATACTTGGAACTGGTCCCTATTGGAAATCCAAAGTGGGCACAAAATCGAGTTATCGCTTCTTCTCTTAAATTGATCACATTGGGTCTTAACCAACAAGAACTCTTGTTGTGTATGGTTCATCGACGATAAAAATGATGGCAATGTGACAAGGTCGCTGGTACAGAGAGAATCTTAAAAATATTATAAAGGTTCTTTCTGGGACATACAGCAGTCTGAAAATGTTTGGCATTATGATATCTTGTGCTGGAAAATACAAGATGATAAGAACAACGCTGTTTTACCTCTTGAACAGAACCAAACCATATATCCCTCAGAAGGAGAGAAAGATATTAAACAATGCATATTTCAAGTCCTCATATGTGTACTTCTATATGGGGTTATTGTGATGCAGGAAATCAAGATTACTAAATTTTCAAACAAGAGCAGATAGAATAATTATTGATGTTTATTTAAATACACTATCAACACATATTTTTGACACACTAAAGTAACTCCCATTTCAACAGAGAACTCGGTTTTAAAATGGTTTACTAGTCTTTAGATCCCTACATGGATTGGCTCCTGGTTATCTTAAAAGCAATATTAAATTTGTTTGAAAATGTACATATTTATGAACTAAGATCCATCTCAAACATCATGTTTATATTTGTTGAAAAAGTATATATGCTTATCAACTAAAATCCATCTCAAATAACAGTTTATGTTTGTTGAAAATGTATATATAATTATCAACTAAAATCCATCGCAAATAACAGTTTGTGTTTGGTGAAAATGTATATATAATTATCAACTATAATCCGTCTCAAATAACAGTTTATTTTTGTTATATATATATATATATATATATATATATATATATATATATATATATATAATTATCAACTAAAATCCATCTCAAATAACAGTTTATGTTTGGTGAAAATGTATATATAATTATCAACTAAAATCCATCGCAAATAACAGTTTATGTTTGGTAAAAATGTATATATAATTATCAACTAAAATCCGTCTCAAATAACAGTTTTTGTGTACCTAACCAAATTCAGAGGTTTTTTTAAAATCAGTTTTGCTTTTCAGAATCCAAAGAATTGAAATCCATATCAGTCAGCTGACTTGTGCCAATCCTTTAAAATGCTTGTTAGTCGATATCGACAGAAACAAGCATTTATATGACTTGATTCAGCAGTACTAATCTGTACAACATTATTCCATGTACATTGTCTTATTACATATGTATACTACTACCAATGTTCCCTCTAAGCTGTGCGCGTGTGCGCGCACACACATTACAACAGAGCGCAGAAATGTTACGTTTAGTAGGCATATATACCGTTGTGTGGCGCACAAAAATTTAAATTTCCTTCCAAAGTTACACAGCCAATATCTTTTGCCGCACACAGCCTTCGGAAAATGAGAGGGATCATTGACTACTACTCTTTGTATAGATCCTGTATGTAATCACCTTTAAAGTCTTGCGCATATTTTATCGTAGCAGTATATCAGATGTCTAGTTTTTAATGTTATTATCGAAGGGTGTGCTTTATTGCAAATTCAAATCAGATTATGTGTGTCGGGTAAAAAGACATAGACATCAGGGGTCATGCCAATGATTGGACCATTGTTAAGTCCTTTGGATATTTGTATCATTATAAGCATTGATATCATTTCAATCTTTCGAAGGGATGGGGGGTGGGGGTGGGTCACAATATGGCAAAAGATGACGAGCTTGTTAAGTATCGCATATAGGCTACTACAATTTTCAAAATGTGTCATTATTACCAAAAAGAACAAAATACAGCTATACTGAAAATATTTCATTGGTTACTCAAGGTTAGGAGAGCAAAAATAAACGTACACATATCATATAGACAGAAAAATATGTATTAAGATAGAAAACAACATATATAATATGCAACTATATATGTTAGTTCTTCAAGTATTCATAATGTGATGCGCTTGTGAGGTGATGGTGGTTGTTGTTGTTGGTGGTGTGTGAGAGAGAGAGAGAGAGAGAGAGAGAGAGAGAGAGAGAGAGAAGTCGTGTTAATAATGGGAGGCAAACTTCTATTACTTTCAATGTCTTCCTGACGGGTTATAGCCCTTATATTTGGCTATATAATTTAAACCATTTGGACGATATTTTACTTTTACATTGTATTATTCTGAAGATAAGGCAGATCCATTTTACTTTTTTTTTAGTGATAAGCCTACGTTCATTTGCACCTACCTCGTAAAATAATAGATCCTTCCTTGTCAAGCTTAGCTCTAGCCTTCTCGTAAACTTTTGTCTTCACAAATGTATTGGGGTTTCTGTATTTCTCAAGAAATCGTCGTGTGAGTTCTTCAATGACAGAATATATGGTAACATTTATTCGCATATATCAGTAAGGGACACATGTAACCCTTATAAAGATCAGATATTAATCTTCTTAGGGACATAATTAATCCCTATAAGGAAATATTGAACCCGTTAAACAGAAACATCTATATATATATATATATATATATATATATATATATATATATATATATATATATATATATATATATATATATATATATATGTGTGTGTGTGTGTGTGTGTATGTGTGTGTGTGTGTGTGTGTGTGAATAGCTGAATATTTCCCGCTCGATATATATGTCAGATACATAGGATGTACTGGATTTCTCTTCGTATACCAAATTGATAAAAATATTTTACTGTCAAATTTCATAGGACCCTGTGAACATTTGATGAAGGCGATATCATTATTATAATTCTTTTCTTTTGGATTAAGGAGTTGCTAATACAGTGAAAGATGCGTGACTCCTTTTGTCATCTTATATATCAGAAATAACTTTTAATTTTAATATAAAGTATGATATTTTATAAGCAAAACATCAAAATGGTGATTTATGCATGGTACTGGTGAATTTTAGGAACAAAAAAAAATACATTAGCTTTTTAATTGGAACAAATTAAAAGAATATAAATAGTAATGAGTCGTACCTTTTCTTGCTATAAGTTCATTATTTCCCGAGCTGTACGGTGCTGAAATAGTTAAATTGTAATACACGAATGAGATACGATACAATTAAAGTCGGAATATGTTTCCAAAAAGTACTTGATCCAAATTACATACAATGGCACTGTACTTGTGTAATGGGGAATTCTTGTGCTTACTTGGAATGGATTTAATCAATTTATGGGACTAAAATTATAAATGTGGCCAGTGTAATTTACAAAACATATCGAACACATTTGAAGAATCCAAATCACAAAGAAAGCGCCTAGCCTTTAGTTTCGAATAATTAATTATAATACTAATACAAATAATAATATTACTACTACTACTACTACTACTACTACTATAATACTTATAATAATAGTAATAATAATAATGATAATATATAAATGTATACTTATACATAACTGCGTCACTCAGAACAACGTCCTATGAAAGAGTAAGACAAGCGAGGAGTAAAGTAAAAAAAACTACTTTGATACAAGTTATATGGCATTATGAAAGTTTGCCGCCTAATGGTTTACATGCATTCATCCGCATACTATGATTGAGACACACATGAACAAATTAAAGTTGGAGAATTGAACATAGTTAAAAGATAGCCTTGTGGACATAAATACATATCTATATTACATAAATACATATCTATATAAATATATAAATACATATCTATATTACATAAATATATATCTATATTACATTTTAATTTGACTGAAAGTATTCCCTTATACCTATATCTCTGTCGTCCGTTTCCTCCGCCCATCTCTCCAGGATATCTAAATACTGATCTCTCTCGTGAAATTTGACAGTTTCACGGGACAGCTCTTCCACGCGGGCCAGGAAGTTAGGTCCGCCGAGCCTTTCAGCCACCTATAAGAAAGAAAAATTGAATAATATATAATTTTTAAACATAACAAAAGAATAAGCGAAAAATATATTTCAATTTTTAAAAAAAGATTTATCAAAACATCACAATCAAATGAGTAATGAATTATAGGCCGGCCAGTATTGTTACACCTTCTCAACAGGCCAATATTCATTGAGAGAAGGAGATGTTTTATCGCTTTCGAATAACATTACATATATATATATATATATATATATATATATATATATATATATATATATATATATATATATATATATATATATATATATATATACATATACATACATACATACATACATACATACATATATATATATACATACATACATACATACATACATATATATATATATATATATATATATATATATATATATATATATATATATGTATATATATATATGTATATATATATATATATATATATATATATATATATATATATATATATATATATATATATATATATATATTACGTCATGTTATGGTATTTTCTTTTGAAGATGTTTTTATAGGTTTTTCTCTTAGAAAAGAGATAAGAGCTGTTTCAAAGAGTCAGAATAAAATACCTTCTTTATCCGTGTTGGCAATACATGTAAGTTTAAAATCCTGGTGTAAACACACTTATAATGTTAATATATTTAACCCTTTTTCCTGTTTTGTTGTTAATTAAAATTAATTCAGTGAGTTCGGTTTTATATTTTGGCCTTAATTTTTGTAAGATTAATTGCCTGCTGAAAGTCACTACTTTTAGGACCCTACCTAAATGGTCCTCTAATAATATAAAAGGACAGTTTTTAGAATTTAAGAATAGATGAAATGACATATTTCTTTTTATTCTTTAACATAATACAACAGAAAAATATATACCCGAGAAGGAAAAAAAAAACCTCATTCAGAGTAATCAATCAACGGCAACGTGAGGAAGCACATTGGAATGCTATGCAAAGCATATGTTGCATGCATAATTATACATTTCATTTTTACTTCTCTCCTTTCTTCTGTAATTATATCAGCCATCTCATTAAGATAGTTTCATGGAATAGTTAAGAATATAAATATGTGTTGCAACAGAAGTACGCACACACACCTCTTTAAAATCTTTTAATTTTCTCTCATACTCATCATCATACACGGCGGGAACGGACAGGTTGATGATAAAGTTTCTGTGGTCACGTATCCTTACGACGTCCGCCGCTTCACTCAGATCATCTGGTGAAGGTTTCCTCCGCCAGATAAAGTCATTGGATCTCTTCATGTTACAGATGTACCTCAACAGCCAGAAAATAAGGGCAGCATCAAACGCCTCAATGGTAGCATTCTTTTCTTCATTCAGTGGATAGAGAAGATCCCATCTAGAAACAAAGGAACAAAAACAATTTAAACTTTTTTTATGCATGATTCACATTTTCTAGGACATAAAACGCTTGGAGGAAAATAAGGGGGTATATGTTTTAATAATTCATGACCAGAATCGCAGTTTTCAAACAAAGTACATATTTTCTACAAAACAACCAGAATATCCGAAACTACAATGATACACCACCAGCATAAGGCTGGTCATTTGTAGATAGTGTATGCTGCGTGCACATAGAAACAGATGCAGAGATATAGCTCCAACAATAATGTCATGTATAAAGAAATAACATGCCTAGTTATTCTAATCAAGACTTGATTATTATAACAATGATATTTTTCGCCAGTGCCTAAAGTAAGTCAGACACAAATTGAACTATATTAGATTTAAAGTTTTAAAGAGCTACTCTGTACTCAACCCTCCGGCAGACAAACTCCTGAAGCTGTCGCCCTGTACACAACTAAAAATCCTATGGTATTTCAGTACGTTCATGAATATTAATCAAACTTGTTATTACGTCATTACCAGATCTGTAAATTTATTAATTTAATCGAATTCGTGAGAGAAAACAAATCAAGATTAAAACAATACTTGCCTTTTCCATAATAGATGGTAGGCGCCCGTGCTGTGACTCTTCAGCCGCCGTTTGTTTTTGTTGAGAAATTCGTGCAAATGTTTTGGTGGGTGTTGTCTGTTAAGGTAGTTGTTAAGGGCCACTCTCAGAAGGTCGGTCCCTACTGTGGTGACCATTTTGGCATGGCGGACAAAGTTTGCCTCGCTCTTGGACAGCTGATTCAAACACGAAACATAATTTTATAAGCAACAGAGCGCTATGTATTTCTGACCAATATACAAACGTGGCATTGTAACACACATTCTATACTTATTCTGGGACCAATGAGACCTAAGGCTAACTTGAGGTACATATAACATGTTCACAATGTCATAATTACCTTTCTGTGGTACGTGTTGTTGCATTAAATTAAATAAACATATATGAACCAAAGATCACACAATCAGTAATGTACAGGAAGCTGACAGAAAAAGAACTGTAAACAGTGAATGACGGATTGAGGGAAGAAGAAAAAATAATTGCAAATCTAAAACTATTTTTCTCTCAATCTTATGCACAACAAAAGCATCATTGCGTGTCTCAACAGAGAACTGAGAATCAATTACTATTCGTTGAAAAATGTTGATGAATCGCAGTTAAATTCACGCAGATCTATTGTCGTGTACATGCATTGATTTCCCTATTCTATCATGAATTTGTATATCAACATACTGATCATGATTGTTTACCATACCAAGAAGTAAAAAGTCGGGCAATAGATCAAAACTTGTGGATCCAGAGTAGCTTCATGGGTCTAAAATCATACAACAATACAAGCATTAGTTTTTATTATGTATCGGTTTAAATATATTGTATAAAACGCATAATGTTATAGTATACCTTAAGTTTTGGCTTTTTGGCCGTCTGTACCCATTGCTTTGTGGTAGGGTCCATGTGTTTTACAGTTCTCTGCACAAAACGGTGCATGGAGTATAACATCTTGTCCTTGCGCGTGCTCCACGGGACGTTCTCATCCTGGGGTCGTGTTCTATCCGAGGAAACTGGCGGTAGCATAACTCCTGCCGTCCGGAACTCGTGCTTAAGAGTCCCTCTTGGGGAAACCTTCATGTCAAGAACAATACGTATATCAGACATTACAAATTATTTCGGGGATTCCTTTCAGGGGTTGTTAGTAGGACACACAGTTCCAAATATAAGCAATTTTCTCAACCCGATTATTCTATTTTGATCCTAAATTGATTGAACCTTGCCCAGTCCAGTGGGCTACAATGCATAACGAATCAATGCTATAGGATCTGGAAAGTGATTGTCAAATTAATTGTATTAGAGTTCCTTACACAAAACATTTCTACGTTAGCAAATTAGCAAGTTTAAAGCCAATAAAGTGGTATCGAGACTGTTATGTCAAACTGCTTACGTAAATGATAGATAGATAGATAGATAGATAGATAGATAGATAGATAGATAGATAGATAGATTCATAGAATAAATTTATAGACTAATAAAATTTCAAAAAGAATTGTTTGAAGAAAACCTTGTTTAGTGGGGCATCAAATACTTTGGATTGCTGTTTTGACCCTGCCACTCGGCCGTTTGGAAGAACTAAGATGTTAGAGAAAGGTTGTGATTGCTGATGGAAGGTCTTGTTAGACCTTGCGTCGCCACTTCTTGTTGTATTTTTTTTTTCTTCTAAAGGCGATTTCGCTGCGCCCTGACAAAAGAGGATTTAACAGGAATTTACTTTCTCGTAATGTTGTATAAATTTAATTATATTTGCCCACATGCGGCAGAAAACATTGTGAATTCAAATCAAATATAAATAATGTCTTCAATACGACATTGGTCAATTTCTTTATTGCGCTTTTCTTTCGTTTTTATTGTTTGGTTATTTTTTTAAAAGTTAAAGAGTCTTACTCTGCTAGTTTGACATTTTACTGTGTACACGTTATCACTGTCCGTGTAAACTTTCGTTAAGGCAAATACAAAACATAATAATAAAAACTTATATATTAATAGACTGATCAACATGCGATGTGTCACGTGAGACTGAATTAGTTTATAATATCTATTAAGTGGAATGTCCTTATCTTCTATGTTTACACTGTTACAGTACGAAATATTTTTACCTGTTCTGTTAACACTGTTAGAATCATATAATATATTATCATCACCAGACTGAATCCTCATGTTGTTACCATGGATGAATCGCAATGATTTGCCATCTTGTAGCAGGCTTTATAGACCAATAAATCAGACATGATAGTGACTGACGGTTTAGGGGTTGATATCGCCTATTCATCAAAAGCTTCAAGCATCTACAGTCAAACTTGTCTGCACACATCTGTATACGTTTTTATACACTTACCGGTATTTCTCGCCAATGTTGAGCTATCTTCGGTTAAAGGGCTCTTTTAGTGATATGCACATCGACACAGAATAGCAAAACCCACTGCCCTGTGGCCATATTGAATTTCACGCTAGATATAGCTGTTATCAAAAACCGGTAAGTGACTAAACTCTAGACAGGTGTGTTCCAGCAAGATTTGCATGCAGCAAGATTGCACATTTCAATGAATCAGTGATATCATATCCACGTAACGTCTATCAGTATCGAAAAAGAATTGGATGTTTGATTTATCGGAATACAGTCTTTCAAAATAAGATTGCCTATTGAATCGTTCCTACTGACCTTTAACCAGTCCTAAATTATCTCACTGATTGACAGGTTATTGCAAACATTTTTAAGGCATGTATACTACATTTAAAGAGATTATAAATCTGGCAATACTTCAGCATTTCACTTTGGCCTCGATATATTTAAATAAATTTTAAAAAATACAGAAATACAATCAAGGCAAGTGAGATGAGAAATTAAATATGAAATATAAGACAAACTGTAATTTACTAGAATAACCAGTATTTTTTTTAATTATGTATATTAAGAAAGTCACCATATACATTAAAGCGATTTCATACAGAAAAATACATAACATATATTTTATTTTACAGTACTACTTGTAAATGACATAAAGCCTGATACGAAAATATATAAAATAACGAAGACAGGAATTTTTAAGGCTTCATTCAAATCTTAATACTCATTTCTTACCAATGAAGTTCTGCTTTGACTTTTCTTGGATTCTTTATTCTGGGCACTGATATTCTTTTCTTGTTTTCCTACATAGAAATTTTAAAATAATATACCAAATAAACAAAGGATCAATCGTTACAATTCTCTCTCTCTCTCTCTCTCTCTCTCTCTCTCTCTCTCTCTCTCTCTCTCTCTCTCTCTCTCTCTCTACACCAGTTCAAGATTCAGTTAATGAATTAATACATACGTCATGTGATATTTCATCTTTCTGAGCCTTTCATTATGTCTCCCCTTAGTATTTATACAGGATAAAGTGTATCCATTTTCAGTATGATAATACAATTATCCATTTCGTTCCATTTACATGTTTCCCTTATTCTCGTTTCTTTGGAATTGTTTAAATAGTTTTACGAGAAATGGTAAAAAAAAACAGTGTATTGCGCCATCAAACGTATTCGACTTGTTTCATTCAGAAAATACTCCTTTGTCACAAAACAAGTGATATTCTAATGGTTCAGTTTCGAAATAAACAGATCATTTCAGTATTTGTCACGTGTAATTTCATGTTAAGCAGTAAAAATAGTCATCGCGATATTATGACGTGATTGAACATTTTATATCAAGACATCAGTCAAGTACTAGTAGTTGTAGTAGTAGTATGTCTCATTGTAGCAATAATATAGTATTAGTAGCAATAGTAGTAGTCGCATTAGTACTTTTAGTATTAGTAATTATAGTCAAGCAGTATGAGGAAGATGAGGACGAGGACGAGGTGGAAGTGTCTTACCATTCGTCTTCAACTCTCTCTTCTTGCTCTCACCGTCTAGTTTTGGTGTTTTAATCCCTTCAGATAATTTCGATCCATTAGACTTGCTTGGTGATTGTTTCCCTACAAAGATAATTATGAGTGTGTCACTCAAGTAATCAAAACCTGGCGGATAGTCCCAAACGTATGGGAATATAGTGGAAACTTGGCTGTTGGAAACGTCCAAAACCTATGGAAACATCCCTAAAATCTAATATGTGTGAAAAATTCAAAACTTATGGAAATATCCCTAAAATCTAATATGTGTGAAAAGTTCGAAACCTATGGAAACATCCCTAAAATCTAATATGTGTGAAAAGTTCAAAACCTATGGAAATATCCCTAAAATCTAATATGTGTGAAAAGTTCAAAACCAATGGATACATCCCTAAAATCTAATATGTGTGAAAAGTTCAAAACCTATGGAAGTACATGTATCCCTAAAATATAATATGTGTGAAAAGTTCGAAACCTATGGAAACATCCCTAAAATCTAATATGTGAGAAAAGTTCAAAATCTATGGAAACATCCCTAAAATCTAATATGTGTAAAAAGTTCAAAACCTATGGAAACATCCCTAAAATCTAATATGTGTGAAAAGTTCAAAACCTATGGAAGTACATGTATCCTTAAAATCTAATATGTGTGAAAAGTTCAAAACCTATGGAAACATCCCTAAAATCTAATATGTGTGAAATTTACAAAACCTATGGCAATATCCCTAAAATCTAATATGTGTGAAAAGTTCAAAACCTATGGAAACATCCCTAAAATCTAATATGTGTGAAAAGTTCAAAACCTATGGAAATATCCCTAAAATCTAATATGTGTGAAAAGTTCAAAACCTATGGAAATATTCCTAAAATATAATATGTGTGAAAAGTTCAAAACCTATGGAAACATCCCTAAAATCTAATTTGTGAGAAAAGTTCAAAACCATTGGAAACATCTCTAAAATCTAATATGTGGGAAAAGTTCCAAACCTATGGAAACATCCCTAAAATCTAATATGTGTGAAAAGTACAAAACCTATGGAAACATCCCTAAAATATAATATATGTGAAAAGTTCAAAACCAATGGAAACATCCCTAATATCTAATATGTGTGAAAAGTTCAAAATCTATGGAAATATCCCTAAAATATAATGTGTGAAAAGTTCAAAACCTATGGAAACATCCCTAAATATAATATATGTGAAAAGTTCAAAACCATTGGAAACATCCCTAAAATATAATATGTGTGAAAGTTCAAAACCTGTAGAAATATCCCTAAAATCTAATATGTGTGAAAAGTTCAAAACCTTTGGAAACATCCTTGGAAATTTAGATGTATGAAAAGCTTGTCAAGGTGTCAGAAATTAGTGAAATAGGAAGAGCTGTGTAATGTCAATGGAAAATCATTTGCTGACTGACGTGCATACAAGTCTAGATCTTCTTGTATGTTCTTTTCATAAATAGAGTTACATGGTCCCTTTTATCCCATAAATAGCGTTACATGGTCCCTTTTATCCCATAAATATCGTTACATGGTCCCTTTTATCATTCATCCCATAAATAGAGTTACATGGTCCCTTTTATCAGCTTCCTATCTATGTATGCAACGTCACTCTACCATATCAGTACTAATAAAAAACTGGCTGCCTGTGGGACAACACTTCTTAAAGGTGTAAAATTGCAAGTGACACAAAACAACTATGGAACTTGCAGCGACATTCGTAACCCAGACTACCAACAGGAATTTTAAAATAAATAGGTCATATATTTAAAATTACTCAGCTAGTATGAATACTGGTTTTGGAATAGATTTCCAGACGTTAAGTCAACACAGGCAAATCACATAGGAAAATATCATTTTTGTTCTTTCCTTTTAAAGGTCATTTTGATTAGGCTAGACGGGATTTGATGCATGAAATATTCTCTACCCACCCAGCCAATATTTACAAATAATAATCAAACGATTTCAAAATTAAATCCAAACTTTCTAACAATTATCAAAGCGCTGAGTGACTTGTAACCGACTATCATTTTGTCGCCTAATTGGACTGAAAGTCACGTGAATGTACATGTATTGCTTTCAGGTGTGAAGATGTTAAAGGTAAGGCTACTATTACAGGCATTAGTAGTGTCGTCGATTTCAGACAAGAAATGAAAAACTATTCTTAAGACAACTACTAAAGATATCAAAGTTTCTAAACATTTTTAATCGCTCGTTGTTATAAGTGGTTCATATGTCCGCTAATGGCAGTTTTTATTATTAACATTTTATGTATCAATTCCATATAACTATTATGATTTTGTTTAAACGTTTGATTTTACATACATTCAGATTAAACGTGACACACGAGTGAATTAATACATTTACGATATGAAACACGTGTATAGTCTGATACTTTTAACATATGAAACACGTGTACAGTCCTTGATACACACACCATATGAAACAGGTGTATAGTCCTTGATACATTTACCGTATCAAACACATGTATAGTCATTGATACATTTAGTATATGAAACACGTGTATAGTCCTTGATATATTTACCGTATCAAACACATGTATAGTCATTGATACATGTAGTATATGAAACACGTGTATAGTCCTTGATACACACACCATATGAAACACGTGTATAGTCCTTGATACATTTACCGTATCAAACACATGTATAGTCATTGATACATTTAGTATATGAAACACGTGTATTGTCCTTGATATATTTACCATATGAAACACGTGTATAGTCATTGATACATTTAGCATATGATACACGTGTATAGTCATTGATACATTTACTATATGAAACACGTGTATAATCCTCGATACACACACCATATGGAACACCTGTATAGTCCTTGAAATGTTTTCTGCATCTGAAGGTTCTTGATGTGTGGAGTTTTATGCAAATACTCCTGCCACTAGTTTTAATTTCATTAAATTCTTCACTTGTTGTACTTAAAAATTTCTTAGAGATTCTGTATGGACTTTAAAGTTAGCACTGAATTTTTTATGAGAATTGGCAAAAGAAGGTTAAGTAATAAAGATTTTGTATATGATATATTGTTTAAACAGCATAGGTGTGCCGTACATGGATAGAAATAAAGGAACATGTTTTACCAGGTTTCAGCCTGTCTGTCTGTCTGTCTGTCATCGAGAAATTCTGCTCTTTATGGATTATGACTGACCTGTGGGCTCGATAAGTACCTGACGTTGTTTAGGCAGGTAATGTTTAACGATTGAATGATACCTGTTCAATATAAGTTACCTGTAAAGGATGCTTTCAACAAATAGACCAGCAATATTCATTGAAGTTTTCACACTCTGTGTGATGCTTGTTACACCACACTGACCAATCAAATCTAGTACTTAAAATATGCTCCAATCACTTTCTAGCCTCACTGGTCAGGATAGAAACTTTGCGTTTGAAAAATGTTTTTAGTTTGTATGCTTTTTATAATCACACCGTCCTTACCATTCTTAACTTTCGTATCGTCTGCCTTCGTTATTGCAGATGACATTTCTATCGTTCTTGGCTTATTACGTCTACTTTAATTCCTCAATGTCATCCACTCTTATATCATTACAAGCGGTTTCTAGACCTGAAATAATTTGAAACAAAGAAAAAAAATAAAAAGCATAGCCAAAAGAGTTTTAATAAGAAGTGTGACTTTTTGATTGTCTTTCAATTCATTAAAACAAGTATTGACCGGAAATGATCTACATGGATCTTAATAAAAATAATTTAAAAAATCGTTGGAAGGCTATATTTTGTTTTTCTATAGTAGCTGTCTGTGTGACCGTCAGTGATTCATTGAGTAAGCGGATGACTTCTTATACATCCCACACCTGTATCCCCGTTTACGTGTTCAAACATACGCGTATATATGAGAAATTAGCTATGTACACAAGTAAGTTATTAAGTAAATATGTTCTGTAGTAATGGAGTTTATGTATGTATATATGTATGTATGTATGTATGTATGTATGTATGTATGTATGTATGTATGTATGTATGTATGTATGTATGTATGTATGTATGTATGTATGTATGTATGTATGTATGTTTGTAATAACGTACTTGTGTGTATGTCTGTATGTACGTATACTTAAGCTTTTTAAAGAAGAAAACATTGTTACATACCTTTTGTAAAATCATCCCAATTTCATCGTTCACTTTCTTACGCCCATCCCAATTAAAGTTTGCACAATTACAAACAATACATAATTATTAATAAAATAAATCATTATTCTATGAAATACTTTCTATACATAAGACCTTGCCATAGATACAACCAAACTAAGCTATATACACCCGTCAATTAAATTTCTACCAACAATCTTAAAGGAATGATTTACCTATATTTATGTGTATATTTCAATAACCTTTATGGCACTTCAGCATTCGTGACATATTTGGCAAACCACTTTTCCTTCCATAAAACCAACATGATTTCAGCAAGTGCGTTGATTTTCCAAAGTCGCTACTTTTTTAGTTTGCTCAGTGAAGTTTAAGTAGCGCTGTCCATTGAATACTTTTTGAAAGGCATTAATTAAGTGTTCTAACAAGACCTCACGAAATGTTTAAGGCACCACGTATGTTATCCATAAATCAGTGGCCATTTGAGATACAACTGTATGGAGATATTATATATGTTTAAAGTTACGTGCCTGACCATTATACTTTTAAGTAATTTCTGATCCTTTAAAATCTATATGTATAAAATAATTTATTGATTCGAAAGCATTATTGGGTCAAAATTTGCCTACAGAAACGATCTTTACACAGAGGCGTATCTGGAAGGGGGGGGGGGGGGGGCATCTGGTGCCCGACTATTGGAGGCGCCAAAATGGGCTTTGAAATAGGTTGCATTTGGAATTTTTGATGCCTAACATTTTTCAGAGTTGAGTGGGGTGGGGGCGTAAAAATGAATTTTGTCCCTGGGCTCCAAACACTCTAGATACGCCTCTGTTATTTCATGTCTTTAATCCCCTTTTATTGTAATTAGGATTCATGTAATTTCTATCGTTTATGACAATAGTAGATGTGTACTTGTATATACCATAAAAATATTGGTATAATTATCAAAATCATTAGGTAGACTAGTCAGCTCGTCTCATTTCTAATTCTGTAGTTTGTTTTCGACATTTCAATATTCATTCTACCTTGTTACATATACAATCTCACCACAACTTGAACATACCAATCAGAAGTCCTTTTCTGTGGATGATTTTCATACCGTTTGCTCGTATTTGTATCAACAATTCTTTGGTAAATTCTTGATCTCTTTATTTTCTGATTTATTTGAAACAAAAATGTGTTTGTACAACGCGCATTTTCTCGCTGATTGTCTACCCACTCACACACACGCCCATTCTATCCTCTACAATCAGTGCCCCTTTGGGTCAAGACTCCGCGGGTTAGAATAATTCCAGGGTCTATCATCACTTGCATATTGAAATTCGCCATTTCTTACCCAATAAAGAAGTGCATATAGCTATAACGTGTTGATCCCACTAGTTTCGAAGTAGCGACTAAGGGCCACAACTCACGGTACGTCTCGTGGATCTCACTTAAACCCCATATGTCACGTATTTGCACTCGGGCCATCATGACGCTGTAATTTTCAAACACTCTGTTCTCATAATTTGGAGAAAAATTAAATTTAGAAAATAATCTCCACCTCACAGCTACCAGTCTAGAGAGTTATTCAAATTATTTCAACTACTGAACACATTTGCAGGCCTCTTAAAATAAGATATTAAGCTTTGTAGTCTCCATTGTGAATGGTGTATGGGGTGTTGCGCGACATTTCTCGTGCTGGCAAGGTCAGGAGCACCTAATTCGAAAAGCCCGAGGATGATAGGGCTCACCGAATCAGTTGGAACATACTATAAAGTAGTATAGAAATAATAAACTCTACGAAACAGAACAAAAGCAATCAATTTCAGAAATGTACTTGTCACTAAAGTCGAAAACATTATATTACTTAATGTTTAGAAATCACTTTTCAATATCAGCTTTTATTATAGTTTATGTCCCTTAACATTTATTATAGTGTATGTTCCTTAACATTTATTATAGTGTATGTACCTTAACATTTATTATAGTGTCACTAAACATTTATTATAGTTTATGTCCCTTAACATTTATTATAGTTTATGTCCCTTAACATTTATTATAGTGTATGTCCCTTAACATTTATTATAGTATATGTACCTTAACATTTATTATAGTTTATGTCCCTTAACATTTAATATAGTTTATGCACCTTAACATTTATTATAGTGTATGTACCTTAACATTTATTATAGTTTATGTACCTTAACATTTATTATAGTGTATGTACCTTAACATTTATTATAGTTTATGTACCTTAACATTAGCTTCTTGTCTAAAATAAACTTTGTGTTGTTTCCCTAATGTTTTTCTTGGTAGATTTTCCAACTCTGATACAGGAGCTGGATAAGAGATCTTCCTCTTTTAGATATTTAAGTCAAGTCATATATTGATGGGTCATTGTGTGGTCAATTTCCCCATGGATGAAATTGATCTGATATGGTAATCTCAGTGAACATGTTCAGAATTCTGCCTTTTCCGACACAACAGTTGCATGCATAGCAAAGGCCACACAACCGAAAATGACCTGTGGTGCATGCAACATTTGTGTCAAGATTTATATAAAAGGTAGTCATAGAATAATTTTTCCATACAAAACCTTAGAATGATCTGTTTTAAATTCTGTCAAACTCAGTATAAATTCCAATTTTAATCGAAACAAAACAAAAAACATATTTCGTGTCATTTCTGCCTTCTTTCTCAGTGTTTACATTGGCTACGTGACAAAAGAACGAAGTACAGAGTAGATCTAATTAAGTATATTATATTTAATTATAATATGGTCTTTAACTTGTCCAAGGAAAAGTCTACTGCGTTCCTGACTAAAGGCACTTAAGTTGTTTTTAGTTAGCAAACAAGTAATAAAAAGCTAATATTTTTATAAAGATGTGTTAAATATTCACATCAATATAAATTTTATTAAACAATTTTATTCGAGTCTGGGTCATGGCTATTAAAATTCACCCACCCACCCACCCTTGAAAAATACACAGTCTACCTCATGTATATCACAGTTTGTATTATAATTATAGTAACAGACTGGTTTAGAACTGGACTTTTGTCTTACATCACGGCTTTTCTTTTGCATCATAGTTTGTTTGTAATATAATTTGTATTGAAACAATTATTAATTCGTGGAATAAGATTTCGAAGCGGTGTCGTTTATATTTGTTGTGATCTGATTTGGATGAAATTATTTATGCAAATTATTTTTCATTAAAAGTACAAAGTGTTGTTTGAAACTAATATTCTTGGCCAAAAAACATTATAATGCATTATAGGGATTTCAAACAAGGACATCTTGGATTTGATTATCGTTATTTATCAAAAATAATGTTATGCCAACACGCATCAAGACCATCAGCTGCAGCTTATTTGACCACCACTGAAATTTCAATAGAACTTTATTCATTAAAACTGATTATTTTTTTAAAAACTATTTTGAAATTTATTTCTCATTACTGTAAGTTCTAATTCAATTTCACGTTGTATTCTAATGAAATAAATTATTTAATTTTTTAAAATTATTTTTATGTTTTTTTCTTCTTCTCTTTTGTATTGCTTTAAGACGATATAGATATAAAAATGGTTATAATTTTTTTTTTTTACCAATGATGGGAATGTCCTATATGGCACGTTGTGCGTAAAAAAAATACAAAATAGTTTCGTAAATTACCTTAAAACTATCTTTTTGAGTTATTATTATTTACTAATTAAAGATTTGGATATATGTTATATTAGGCGGTTCAGGTCAGTGTCCTCTAGAGACACACTGTGTTTACATTAAGTACAATGTCTCGAAAAGGACCTGGATGGCAACTATTTTGGATTTCATCAAACTGTTTTGTGCACAATGTTTCTCAAAATTATCACTCATGGAAAGGGTTTGCATTTGCACCGTGAGCATCAGTGTGTGTCCACAATGATCTTCGGACATGAATAATAAATGTGTGAGAACTTGCATGCATAGACTTTTTTTTATCATGAACTTCCACTGACGTATCAGGGGAAATGTTAGCCATCCAAATTTACCAACCTTATTGACCTCGTTGGTGTACTAAACGTTTTATGAAATTCTTTATTAGGCAGGTTGATGAGAGCTATCGAACGAATCACAGGTGCACATGAAAAAATATTAATTTCTTCTGGGTTAATAAGCTTGATGGCGTTGATTAAAAACGTGACAGTACATTGTAAAGATACACTTCCTTCCATTTTATAACATCTTAAATCTAGCACACTTGGAGGCCCGATGGATGCTAGGGAGGGGTGGTGGCCGTTGTAGACCTTGAAGTGGTTGATGCCAGACCAGGTATACACAAGATAAACCATTAAGTTCTAATGGGTGGCATCTGATCTTTGCACATGCATGTAACTATCGAACCTTAAACTGAAAAGATGCAAACCAAGTGTCACCTTGTGCTATTTAGGTCTTTATTCAGCCCTTTTCATCGTTATAGAATATCTATACTAATATCCATATTCAAGACCTAAAGATGGTTGTTGTTGTTGTAGTGTTTAACGCAATTTTTCAGCACACGTTAGGCTATACATTGCGACCAGTATTAATGGTAGAGGAAGAACGCGGGGAAAAAAACCATGAAAGAACCACCGAACCGCGAGAAGCTACTGGCAAGCTTTCTAACATACCAACATTGGCTGAATCTGAGGCTCGACTCCACGCAGACAGAAATGAGATGACAGTGATCCGTAACGGAAAGCTCTTTAGACCCCTCGCCCATTCGGGACCCCTTCCTAAAGTTGGAACTTTATATTGTTATGCAGATATGTCGTTCTTGTGACATTCGTTGTCCCCATTTGTTCGAGTCATTAATTTTTGACGAGCTAGTTTGCATCAAAGGAGGTACAATTTAATGGAGATAGGGTGATATTGTAATTTCAAATCATAGAGACTTTAATTTCGACAATAGCAATTACATGAATTACCATTCCATTGTATTGGACACTAACTGTACCATTTCCTTAGTTTCTACTAGATAGTATGCGCTAGGATATTTTCTGTATGCGAAAATCATCCTTACCCACAGATTATTCCCCTGCACACGTATTATTCCATTCTCCCACTAAATATTGATTACATAAAACGAAAATCAACACATTATTGGTTATGTATTTTAAGATTGTAAACATTATTTCTATATTTTAAAAGTAAACTAGTTACCAGACAATAGCGTTAGTTCCATCTTGAATCTTAATTACAATTTTTTTTTTGTTGGCCGATTTTAATTGGAAAGTACGTCACACTCAACATTTACTTGATTAAAAAACGACAAATTAGCCATTTTTAATTATATTCATTTGAACTCGAATTTTGGCAATAGTTAAAATAATGTCATTTAAATTCTGACAACGTATGAGTGATAAAGATATCGATTTACTATTGATATATTCCAGTGTCGAAGGAGTATGCTGGCATTCAATTTTGATATAGATGTACCAATGTTTCTGTTCCAGCAGCATGCTATTTTAAACACTTTTTATATGAAAGATCAGCTGCAATATAATGCACAAGTTATAATTGAACACTTACCTTTTAAATTGGAGGCCATCTTTCGTATCTGTTGTATGACATTAGTGGTAGGCAACCAGAAGTATTTTACCGTACAGAAACCTGTACAAGAGAAAATATCACACATGGGAATTCCACTGAATAACAGCGTGTTGAATAATCACATGATCTTCAATTATGTGTGTTTTAATTTACAGTGAAACACTGTGAGCTACAATGTGTTTATGATCCTCTTCCTACATACACACAAATAAACACATTTGATTTTGTCACAAATGACGATTATTATTATCCTCTCTTAATTACTGCAACGAAAATGTAGTGGAAACATCTAAATAAAGTATGGTCTTGTAGTCACAAAACTTTTACATTTGCTCAAAGATGTAAATTTGTAATCTTCTGTGGTTTACATTCTAGTGAGGTAAGAACCGTTTTAATTTCATACTACCGTTTCGTTTGTTTCCCTACGTTCATGCCTAATTTCAATCATATTGACAGATTCTAAGTACTGATATTAGTCTATGAGTTTTGAGTCTGACTAGATTTTGTGCTTGGACAATTTACCTTCAACGGGACCTTCACATCCGTGTTCATGTTTTATACCCAGTTTCCTCACTTATGTATCCTGATCATCTGGCGTTGTTTTCTTTCTTTTTATTTATTTTATGTTTTCATAATACGCAGACAGTTTCCTCACTATTGGGCCTGTCTTTGGATTTGATACTCAGTTTCTTCACTATTGGGCCTGTCTTTGGATTTGGTACTCAGTTTCTTCACTGTGTGACTTACTCATCTGAGTTTAGGTTTTCAGGTTTTGTACTAAGATAGTTTTCTTAATATGGGACCTTCTCTTGTGAGGTTAAGTTTTCTACTCAGGCAGTTTCATCATCGTGGGGCCTGTTCATTCGAATTTGATTCTGTTATAATAATGGTTTCCTCACTACAGGGCCTCCTCATCTAAGTTAAGGTTTTGTACTTTAACATCTACATTATGTGACCTACTCAACTGAATTTAGATATTGTACTCAAACAGTTCCACAGTGTGGGACCTGCTCATCTTATGTTAGGTTTTGTATTCAAACAGTTCCACAGTGTGGGACCTGCTCATCTTATGTTAGGTTTTGTATTCAAACAGTTCCACAGTGTGGGACCTGCTCATCTTATGTTAGGTTTTGTATTCAAACAGTTCCACAGTGTGGGGCCTGATCCGTAAACTCCCTTTTATCAAGCTTACATACTTCACTATGTATAAGAGACACCTGCTCCAGAAAGATGAATTCTGTGGTTCCCTGAATTTCCTTTGTAGTTTGTTTCACTATATTTTGTTCAGATCCAACTTTAGGAAGTGATCTAAAGGTCAATATATGCAAATAAGGATATTTCAAGGTCAACATATATACAAGTAGGGATATCTAACGGTCAATATACACAAGTAGGGATAACTAACGGTCAACATACACAAGTAGAGATAGTTAACGACCAATATACAACAAGTAGGGACATCTAACGGTCAACATATACAAGTATGGATATCTAAAGGTCAACATATGCGAATAAGGATAGCTAAAGGTCAACATATACAAGTAGGAATATTTAAAGGTCAATATATGCAAGTAGGGATATAAAAACTGCTCATTTTACATCTCATAGATTTCAAATGTCTTGCAACTTTTGTTGCTGAAAAATTTCCTTTCGCCACTCGAAGATGGAGGAGTTGACACTATGTAATGAAACATTTTTACTTATGGCAGGACAGTTAGAACTGTAACTAGAATTGTTCAGGGAGCTGAAGAGCTAGCAGAATGTTGGGTGAATATCATCTTTTATAGTCCATAATCACCAATAATATTCTAGTCGAACAACTAAAACGTTTGGTAATTTCGTGATAATATTACCAAAAATAAACCCACTAAAACCCTTCTGTTTTGATATCTTATTTATTTATTTACTTCTTTATTTATTCGTTTGTTAGGAGTACTGTTCGTTGACACCACGTGCTATTTTCCGTGCAGTGGTTAAAGCCTACTTTTTTTACACAAGCGTACTTTCATGCCCGGCGTTCCATTAAGTGAATGCATTGTGTGGATGAAGATTAATTGTACTTGGTTTAAGAGTGTACCGATAGAATATAATAGTCACTCGTACATTCTTTGTCTTCTTTTATACAGCAGTGTAAAGTAACGCTATCTATGTGACAACTGGCTATATCAGTTCAACTTGCAACAAGGTCTCCACGGAGAGAGAGAGAGAGAGAGAGAGAGAGAGAGAGAGAGAGAGAGAGAGAGAGAGAGAGACAACAACTGGCTATATCCGTTCAACTTGCAACAAGGTCTCCACAGAGAGAGAGAGAGAGAGAGAGAGAGAGAGAGAGAGAGAGAGAGAGAGAGAGAGAGAGAGAGATGCCTCAATTAAACTGGGAGTCGCAGGTATGTATTTGAGTGGCCCAGCAAGCAGGGAATCCGACTCCAAGCTGGCTACATTGAGTTTGAGAATCCATTAAAACGGATGTCTCAAATTCTGACCAGATGAAAATGTTTTATTCCAACCCGCCTAGATTTAGACTCCAGCCCGATGAGATATTTAAGACTCAACCCAGACTAGATGTTTGAGACTCCAACCCAACTAGATTTAGACTCCAACCCGACGAGATATTTAAGACTCTAACCGATGTTCCACAAGTTGCATTTGTTGTTTGTAGCAACAACAGCTAATCAAAACTCATATGTTTATTGTTTAATAATGAAATACCACATTCCACAACGATGATGACGAATTATTAATCCCAATTCAAAGTTTGTAGTTATTTAATGAAGATAAGATTATGGTTTTCTTTTGACGCATATGACACTTTTCAAATGTTTTGCGAAAATTGTACAGGTTTTAATTTCCCATCAGTGTATGTATATACTGGATTTCCCCATCACCAATATTGTTACAGTTGACATATTAATATGCTGCCACTGATTACATTATTTCGCAGTTAAAGTGGCCTAGTGCTTAGAGCGTCTACCTCAGATGCGGGAGATCGTGAGTTCTGTCTCCGGCCGAGTGATAAAACTTGCAAAAACTGTACTAACAGCTGCCTGACTTGGCGCTCAGCATTAAGATGTTAGTGTTAGAACTGTTCGGCCTGGTGTCAGGATTATGTGACATGGTGGGACGTCATGCTAAATGTATACGGCATGATGCTCCAGTGCTAGACATCACTAGGCCTATAAACTGCCACACTGCAGACATCGCAGTGATATGACTGCATCTTTTTAAAACTACTTTATAAATCCAAATCACACGCGCGCACACACACACACACACACACACACACAATTTCACTTATATTTTTGACCTAGTGGTTTCTTCTTTAAAGTCGAGCTGATAATCATGGCTTTGTAAGCATAATTCAAACGGCTCAGTCTACTCCATGCTTAAAGAGACCACCCATTAAGTACATATACCAGATCCTACAGCCCCGCGACAGCCTCTTATGGTAGGCGTAAAATAAAATAAGGATTTAAATCGAATTATGACGATTCCAGTTAATCTTTAGAACGTTTACATTCTTTGTTAGAATTTCAATACATTTTCATCATATACATTAACTTCCCGTATCTTTACTCTCTTATGGCGACAGATACTTAGTAATTAGTTCAAATTAATTCATGTACACGTATTGTCATTTCAAGATCGTCAATGCTGAGAGAAAATAATTACTATTATTGACACGATTATTACTATTATTGACACGATTGACACATGGCTATAGCAGCAGTAGTATCGTAAATCAACACATTCTGACCTTACTTCGAATCTTTCAATACAGAAAAAGAAGAGTGCGTGGATGCAACAACTACTGTAAAATTGACATCATATAATGTCATATATATATATATATATATATATATATATATATATATATATATATATATATATTGGTACGGTATATTTTGACATCAATTAATCTGGTAAATACAGGTACAGTATATATTGACAACATTTAATCTCATAAATACAGGTACAATAGATATTGACATCAATTAATCTCATAAATACAGGTACAATAGATATTGACATCAATTAATCTCATAAATACAGGTACAGCATATATTGACATCAATTAATCTATAAATACACGTACAGTAGATGTTGACATAAAACATAACATAAATACAGGCACAGTAGATATTGACATCAATTAATATCATAATTAATGGTAAAATACATCTTACCGGCCGGCTACTTTTAATCCCTTTTGTTATCTTTTTCGATCTGCTTTAATAATTTTCAATTGGGGTATTTTAAACAAGAAAACTGCTTGTATTCAAAAGTTTATGGCAGAAACGCTATATGAGAACAATAAATATGTCAAAAGGTCAAAAGCGGCAAGTGGACACACTGATTATTGAATTCTTTGACTTAATATTTGACATTATATGTTGAAAACATTCGTATTGCAATTATAATGATGCCATCTTAATTTTATTGTCCTAATCATAAATCTTGTCTACCTAAACCTGTCATATATACTCGCTCATACGTCGAGTCCAACGGCAAAGAACACCGGTCTGCCGTGACATATTGCGCGTGGAAATCAGGGTCGATGATGTTTGTTCTACTGAGTAGTCTTAGCAACTGAACTGACTCAGATCCGACGGAGCATTATGCACGTGCAGATCTGTGTCTGTGCTGTTTGTAGTTGGAGGCAACTTATAAGCTAGTATCGCGGTAACTGTACAGTGACCTGACATTATGCATGCGTCTTAAATTATAGATTTTGCCAGAATTTATTAATCGTAGTCACATAAAGCCACGCCTAGTAGTTACCATATAATTTTCTTTAAAATATATAAAAAAATATTTATATAGAGTGTATTGTTTGGCTCAAAGTGAATGTTTCATTAAATTTTGATACAGTTGCTAAATATAGTGAAGATATAACTGTGTGAATTTGTACATCTAGTAGAAGGGACCAACTCGACAGCTAACCCAACCACTTAACGTCAGCAAAGCCTAATTTGTACTCCAGATTTTACTGCATAATAAATATATGCGACGCCCAGTTTGTGTGTAGGCAGAGAGCCATTTGAAAGCCTAAATAAAAACACTTAACTGAGAGCGGTAGTAGATAGGTGAAACTTCGGGGTTCTTCACCTATTACTTGATTTTTGTTTGTTTGATTAGGATTTTTAACGTAGCTTTAACAATGTTTCAGTCATATCGCTAGATGTCTGCAGTGAGGCAGTTTATAGTGATGTCTAGCACTGGGGCATCATGATGCAGACATGTATCATGATGTCCCACCCAGTCACATTATCCTGACACCAGGCCGACTAGTGCTAACACTAACCTCTTAACGCTGAGCGCCAAGTCTTTGTAAGTCTTTGGTATGATCAGGCCGAGGATTGAACCCACGACCTCCCGCTTCCGCGGCGGACGCTCTAACCACTAGGCCACCAGAGCGACTTAAGAGATAGCACAACCAATTATAATAATCTTCACATCCATGAAATGGGGCAATTGTCACACCCATGAAATGGACAATTGTCACACCCATGAAATGGGCAATTGTCACATCCCCTTAAGATCTTTACTCCTCTCAAAGCATTCTTTAAGACTAAATTTAAAATTAAAAAAGTATCGTCTAACAATAGTAAGTATCCCTCATTATGGTAAAATATCCCCCCAGCCATCATTAAAAAGCATTCCTCAAGTCTATTTCGCAGTTTTATGCAACGTTCTTGATCCAGACTTTTCCAGCAACATACTGGGAACAACACTTCTTAGAAATATAACACAATAATAATAATAATAATAATAATAATAATAATAATAATATTAATAATAGTAGTAGTAGTATTAGTAGTAGTAGTAGTAAAATGATAACAACAGTAATAATAACAGCAGTAATAATAATAATAATAATAAATTAATAATAATAATAGTAAAATAATAACAACAGTAATACTAACAATAGCAACAGTAATAATAAAAATTATAATAACAACAACAATAATACCAATAATAATAATTAAAACAACAACACGAATAATAATAATAATAGTAATAATAATAATGATTACTTTCTAAAGCACCTAATCTTCAGAAGCTCTAAGCGCTTTACAACATATATAATGATATGGCTACAAAAATAAATTTAAAAAAACCCACCATGAAATTAGAAAACAAACACATGATGAAAATATTTAAGATATGAACCACTAATCGGTCTTTCCGTTTGTTCTTGCAGTCGAAAAAGGTGAGTTGTAAGTGCATTCTTGAACGGAATCACTGTCTTTGTGTCTAAATTCAATGGGGAATTCATTCCACGTTGCTGGGCCCTTGTATGCAAAAGAACGTTGTCCATATTACTTCGTTTTCATAGTGGGAATAATAAGGATACTATTGTCAGAAGAGGAGCGTGAGTATCTTTCTGATAGTACACATGGGTGAGGCCAGATAGGTATGTTGGACTGGAGTCCGTCAGTAAAACGTAGCACAGTGAAAAAAAATTGCGTTTGATTCTTGATCTAATGGATAGCCAGTGTAGTGTACATAACAACAGAGAGGTGTGCTCTGATCGTGGTACTCTATGGATGATCCGAACAACTGTGTTTTGAACTTTTTGAATAAAAATATTAATATTTCAGTAAAACTAACTGAGCAAATAAATATTCAATCGAATTTCATTATAAAAAGTATTCATTAAACTAATTTGTTGTAAATAAATTTGAAAAACAAATGTTTTTAAAGAAATTGCTACTAAGGAGGAATATCACCTTAAATAAATAAATAAATTGATTGAAAACAAATAGGCCATAATTAGAAACATGAATTAAGTACTAAGTTTATATATATATATATATATATATATATATATATATATATATATATATATATATATATATGAATTTGTAAAACACACAGAAAGCAATTGCAATATCTATAGAAAGAGTGCAACATTTATTGAGACAACTTGTAAGTTAGCAATTTCTCAAATAATGCCATACTACAATGTATTATTCAACATAGTCAATTGGTATAATGGGGATCGGAGAGAACATTCAGAATAAGAAAAAAACTGACTGTGTTTAGTCAATTATGTAAGAATTGTATTTTTGTCTGACTTCTTAATTATAAAAGACAGTCTTTTATACAACATGTGAAATTTTTCTAAATTCAAATCAATATCATATTTTGTATTTTTTTTTTTAAAAAATGTGATTCACATCATTGAAAATGCATTTGTAGTACTTAAATCATTCTTACCTCTGTTTAGTTCCAGCAGAGTCATCTCTCTTAAATGCTTGAATACTTGATCAGCTAAATCGGTACCAATTACACAACCCCAGAAGGACATTCATTACAATTAATTTTACTATATGTTCTCTGCATATATTTCTCAGTACTGACCTTTCCACTGTGGGACAATCAATACAAACATGATATGTTTATCTAAAATACCTCCAAAGATGACTTCGCGCTGAAGTTCTTTTCTTGTCAAGGGTTCACCGGCATGTTTATTTTTGAGAGGCTTTGCTGTAAACAGAGTAGTATGTAAACAAACACAGATTTCACTTCCGGATCATCACCAAGGCCTTATGACTCAGTGTGAACTGTTGGCGAAATACATACAGACAACCACTCTCTGAGCTCATATTCTCAATAATAAACAATTACCTTTAAATCCCTACCAAAAATGCATCAATGTAACTCTTCTATCACCACCAAAAATGCATGTGTTGTACCTGGATAACTTTTACCGTTTAGTTCCAGCAGAGTTATCTCTCTTCAATGCAATGTCATACCTGGTTTAATCCTTGTGAAATGAACAATCTAACATTGATCTCTATGACCATTCGACGGTGTCGCGGTACTAATTGTTTTCCCATAGACCTCAATGCTAATGTTTTGTGAAATAAATATACTTTCTAGCCTACTTCAAGATGCATGTCACACACTGTCTCAGAGAACAATCTTAGATTGTCAATTTGACAAGTACAAAAAAAACCAGGTACTCATTTAAGTGAGATAACTCTGATGGAACTAGACAGGGGTAAGAGTTATGTTGTCCAAAAAGGGTCAGATTCACCTGGGCCACATTTAAAATAAAAAAAAAAATCATAAAGAATAAAACATATGATCTAGATATGAATTGACTTATTATCTTAATCTCACGTTGCCAAGAGGTTTAACTTATAAAAAAAAATTATAACAGAAATTACAACTCTTACATTATGCACCAATCTCAACTAGTGTTTTTTTTATATCTGAATGCCAAGGTATAACTAGTCTGGTTCCCTGACCGCTCTCTACTCTGTTACTCTTCGTTATGAGGGTCAGGTAACAGCCTCCGCCATGTTGAAATTGCGCAATGTTCATGGAAGGTAAACACGCATTTTGATCAGCAACGTTTCACAACATGAAATATTATTGTATAGAAGTGCTGAAAAGTTTGTCCTATGTGAGGAAATGATGCACTACGGTGAGTTCTACTCGTTTGTATTCTTTAAAATTTGTGTCAAGTCGTCGTAGAACTTTGTGCAGCGATTTAATTTACAGATCACGCGTATGTGAGGTGGGGTACATTTCTATAGCTTGAAATAGGTCCAGGCCTTAAGACATCCGTGATTATTAAATTATCACCAGGGTTTTGATAAACAACATTAACACGTCCAGGACAAGTTTTGACAAATGCAAGATTAATATGTTGGGTTGTTGTGCAGAATGAGGTTGAACTTTGAAGTTCTGTAAGTATAATACGTGTTAAAATATATTTTGACCGCATCTTTCAAATTTCAGCCACATTACATTAAAGTGGCATAGAGGTATGCCAACATTCTCCACTTTGCATGTTTTAAATACAAATAACTTCACCTTACGTACGTCACTGTCTCAAAAGCACATAATAACTGGTGAACGCCCTCTCATGTGTGTAAATGCAGGTGGCCTGAAAGATGGAGAGAATACCAACATTCTTCCTGACTTGTTCAAAGACGCCTAATGTTCCAAAGGGAAAAAGAGGAAGAGATTCCACATTGCCAACTGGAAAGACCCCTCAACAAGAGTAAAAAAAAAACCCAATACTCAAGGTACCTAGTTCTTAATATCATGAAATAAGTATTATTCAAAATCAGTATATACATAAAATAGTTATAATCTTAAACTTGATTTCAAGATGCAAAAATTTTGAAAATCAGCATTACACTTTCTTTTGTACTTTTCCAACTGATATAAAAAATTTTGTGTACACATGCTGGTATTTGGTTTGGTTTTATTCAGGATCCTACCTTGTCAAGAATACACTGGTCAGAGAAAGAAAAAGATTTTCTGAACACATATATTTTAGAAGCAGGAAGAGTACCAACCACTAGAGTGAATCCATTTTGGAATGAGTGTGCAAACAAGCTAAACATATACTATGGTTCTTCATGCTCTGGTAGAGTCTTTTTATCGTTTCCTTATTGTCAAATAACTATTGAGTATTCTGAATTCTGATTCTTAGACGACTGCTTACTTTTAAATTATCATTTGTTTAGTTTAATTGTCATCTTATTTATATATTTATTGGTCTGTATGTTCTTGGCTTTTTTTGCTTATGCATGTATCCATTTCAGTTCAACTATGCTGAAAATTCTAATAATGATTTTTGGGTCAGCTGCCATATTACAAAGTCTTTTGATGAAATGCCACATAAAATTCAGGGACAGACTATAAAGATTTACAGTTTTATCACTTTATTCCTTCTGACCAGAATGAAAGAAGATTAAAAAAATGATTACAAAATTCTTGTGTCAAGGGTAGCTAAGGAGTTCCTTCACCAGTTGGACTTTCTCTACAAGATCCAGTCCACTCATATATTGGGTACATATAGTGAGGAGCTGACAAAGAAGAATGCAGTGGTGCCTTTAGAGGTTCTTCTACTGAATGAGCAAAAGTATGCAGATGTTGTTTCTATTTTGGACAAATATGAATCAGCAGTGGAAGAAATATATACAGTTGCTGATAAAGACAAAGTGCCAGTATACATTGGGGGTGATTAGCTGACCAGAGAGCTGTTTACTGGTGGCAAAGGACTTAGATCTGGCTGCTTTACCCTATCACATTTTTGAAATGTTGCATACTGTCATGGGTATTTTGACTAATGTTTAAGTCCTTTGACAAAGACACAATGAATGCAGAAAGAATTCATTTAAGTAGAAAAACAGTAAATGCAGATGTTATAAATCATCATAATCATGACAAAGACTTCACCGTTGCATTTATTTAGGGTTACATTGTTGAGGCTGTCTGTGATTATTTTGGCCTGGAGACTTTGACAGATATCCTGACCAATCATATTCCACCAGTAGAAGCATACATGGTGGAAACGGAATCCTGGTTCAATGATACTATGGACAAATTCATTGATGAATATGTCCTGGGTAGAAACACTGATGCTACCAATAGAATACAGATTGATACTGAAGAGATGATTGTTACTCCGCTAAGACTTCTAATACCAAATGGATAAATCTCAACAGTCTTCATCCCAAAAAGCATAAGATATCAGTGTTGTTGGAGGCTCAGCATGACAGAGTTAAGCATTATGCTCATAATGTACTACAACTAGGACTGCTGTATATGCAGTTCCTTGATGTTTGCCAAATACATGACCAGTCAAGGTTACTGATTACCCTCAAGTACATCATGGCAGTTTTTAAGGCAGTTAATTCACACAGTAAATATGTACCTGAAATTTTGCATTTTCTTGCCCACCAGCAAGCATCATATAGCCTGCATACTGCCAACAAGTCTTTGTATGGTTTATTTGTGAACACTGAGGGCAAAATAGATTCACATATTCCTGCTGACCTTCAAATGGAACATATTGTCATGAAAATCAAGAAACTAATTAAAAATGTTGAGTCTAGCAACACCATGGGAACAATTTCAAGAAAATCAAGAGCTCTAGCTGGTATGTCCCATGTTGCAGAACAGTATGACCATGCTGCTGGTGTTATTGTTCGAGCTCAGCTGCATAAGAAAAAGAAGGCCTTTGAAGAAGAGATGATGATTATCAAAGACCCGAGAGATGTTCGTCCATTTAAGACAGATAGGGAGAGTTTTTCATAAATTTGAAAAGACACTTGCTCCTACAGATGGATCTTTATCCAGAATAGATTATGAAGCATGGATTCAGCAATTTAATAAATTTATCTTTCATTATGAGACAGGAAAATAAATTGTTATTATTCTTCAAACAATGATGAAAGTATTCACTTGGATAAAACCGTGCTTTGCATTGCATTTTGAGTAACAATGATAAAAGTGCATTACATTACCGTGAGAAGATGGATAAAACAGTGATTTATAATACTTTGTGAGGAACAAGAATAAAATTGATTTACATTACATCATGAGGAATTTGGATAAAACATTTATTTACCTTATATTGTGAAAAACAGCAATAAAACTGAAACACATCAAACTAAGAGAACAGCGATAAAAGTGTACAATACATTGTGCGGAACAAGTCCAAATGAGTTTACATAGTGTTTGAACGGCATTATTAACAGTGGTTATAAATTTAACCCTTATGAATATTAAAACTTGGTCATTTTGATAGTCCTTCTGATTCAAATCTCAGTTTCTATTTCTGTAAAAGATGGCAGTCAGTCAGAACAAATTAAATTCATGGTGGCAGGCCGTAGTGACTCCATAACGATTAGGTTGTATGTCTTATTTATTCAGTTAGGACATAATAATGTGTATTATTTGACACTGGTGGCTCATTTGAAAGGTCAAGGTAACAATTTAGCCTGACACTCACAAGTGACCATAAATAATCACACCCAAAAAATTAAAATAAAAAATACTCTTGTCCAATGGCTGTATTGTTTATGTTATACTTATTACTCTCACAAAACAATGTGTATTATTTGACACTGGTGGCTCATTTGAAAGGTCAAGGTAACAGTTTAGCCTAGCATTCACAAGTGACCATAATCACACCCAAAAAAATTTAAAATATAAATACTGTTGTCCAATGGCTGTATTGTTTATTTTATACTTATTACTCTCAAGGTGACTATTCAAAGTATAACACTAGCATTGTACATATTAACTGAATAAAAGATTAAAAAGTTATTATTGTAAAAATTATTACTTTTTAAAAAAAATTGTTTCTATTGATTAATCATGATTATAAACTAAGAAGGGTTGAGAGCATATATACATAACATATACACATAACATGCATCTTATTGCAGTACATGTGTGATTATACTTTGGATTGCTGACACCACTAATGGTGGTAGGGGAAAGTTAAATTTCTTGAGTAGTATTGCAGTACTCAAAAGTTTCTGAAATTAAATATATGATGTGTTCATCAAAACAACATGTACTAACTGCTGTCATACAGTCTTGAATTGCATGCATTACTTGATTTCTTTGTTCCAAGAATGATGGTGGGTCTCACAAACTGTTCATAATTGGCACATATGTTACAACATTCCTGTATAGCAGTTGGCTGGAAATTCACATTCAAGTACCGTGATAAAAACAATCTTCTACACTTATTTGACTTGCATTAAAGTCTTTGATGGCCTTGTCAATATGTCTTTGTGCCAAGTCTGAAGCATCATAGTACAAAATGGCTTGGGCTCTGGAACCATCTCTACCTGCTCTGCCAATCTCCTGTGTGTAGGCTTTGAAACAAAAATCAAAGAAACATGCCAGTATTAATAAGTGGTGTGATTACACATGCTTACACAAGAGTTATAGTTGTGTTGAAATGAAGAAAAATTCATATTAAATTTGTTTGGAAATACCTATGCTTGAAAACAATTGATCCAGTAACTGTTAAAGTAAGAGACCTCTTTTTGGATTTAAATATCGATACAAGACAAATACACAATGAAAGGTAACTTTGAATATAAAAACATGTATTATATATTCAGATGTTTAATATAAATCAACTCTTATTAGCTTGAAACATAGTTCTGTACCTCCCCAAATTATTTTTCATAAATACAATAGTTTTACCTTTAAACTTTAAAAAATAAAAATAATACCAAGCTATCATGTTGAATGGTCACATGAACTGACAGTCAAATCCTCTGTCCTATGCCTTGTGTCACATTAGTTGAGGTGATAAATTAACAATACAAATGTTTGGATCTTAATCACTATTATACCTTCAAGAGTTGATGGAGGACCTGCATGGATTACTCTCTTCACATGCCTTAGGTCACATCCCATGCCAAGGACTATAGTTGCAAACACCAGTCGCACTGGAGTCCCATCCTGGGATAATTTTTTCAGGATTTCTTGATTAACCTATGGAGAAAAAACTCCACACAATATATATATAGCAAAACAATGTATTCAGTCTCAAAGTATATAATTTCTAATTTGCCTCGTTTCCTTGTTTAATTTCACTGATGACAATCAAATAAATATTTAAAGTGAGTGAAAGTATGATTTCTGATTTACTTCAACCAGAAACATTGAACTTTGGTAATTAAAATATCACATAGAAAAAAAAAAGAAGAGTAATTAAATATTTATTTTTGTTCTTTTAGTGCAGGTTGTTAGTATGCATTAATAGGTAACTTTGTGATGGCAATTAATTTCACAGTGCATACTGTATATAGTAGGTAGTAATTAATAGTAACTTGTGATATTCATATTTTGGTACAAATATTATGGACAGAACTTCAACAATGTTGTATGAGCTTAGATCTTTAAAACATGCACAGGATCTAAAAAAAAACATTTCCTCTTTAATTAATATTTTGTATTATTAATTTTAGGCACTTTAACAGGTACTACTCTTGAGTCTTCATATATTTACCAATATTTAAACACAATTTGCCATGGTGGCATGAAAAAGAAACTGATATAAGACATACTTGCAATATTTCAGTGTGTATAACATGGAGCCATCTGATCAACTTTTTTTTGACAACTACTATCATATTTTACAGAGTAGTCAGTAACATGCTTGGCTATAATTGCCACAGAGTTCACAGATAGTCAACTGTGATACACACAAAATTCAGCATACATCTCTTTGGTTGAATTATAAAATCATTTTGTGGGTTTTAAACATGGGATAAGTTATTACATGTTCAGGTTGCTGGGAATGAAACTGTACCACACAGGCAGTTTCATCAGGTCTTTCACAATCCATCCAGAATAATGATCCTAGGAGTCTCTTGGCAAGCTCAATGCAATATGCGCACCATTGTAACTTACAATTGTCAGTGGAAATTCTTGCTTATTTCTGTGCAGCTCCAAAAGTAAAGGCTTGTACACATAGTCATGAGCACCTTCTACAGTGTGCCTTCCTCCAGTTGATGGTATAGCAACTGTGTCATGTTTTTCTAGTGACTTGAGACAATTCAGCTGCTGAGGCTTTAAAAACTGAATTTCTGTGCAACATGCCTTGTTCAGCATTGCTAGCGCCATTATATGTTGCATGCAACTTTGTAGCGCCATTATATGTTGCATGCAACTTTGTAGCATTTTACTGTTATTATCTGAAATGAAAAATGTTCTTTTAAGGTAAAATAAATCTGAATAGTCAACACTAAGTTGATAGATTTTTCAGGAATAAATTTTACATTCAAAAAAATGGTCAGCATGTAAATAATCAGCAAGTAAAATTTGAGCTGAGTGTTTACTTTAATGCAAACTGAGCCAGGTAGACAAAACAGGGGAACCCCAAGATAATACCGGTTAATATCTTGTGCAAGAATGTTCTCTAGCTAAATATACTAATGGTGCATTTCAAAGCTTTTAAACTAGCATTTTATATTCAAACATGAATTATTATTAATAGTGAATAAAAGGGTTTCACTAATGACCCTTCAAAATATCAATCAATTATATTCAAATAATGTTAAATTTAGGTACATAACTTTCATCATCAGTGGACTTGCAAACAGGAATAAGTGGGGGGAAGATTTGGGCATTATTAAAATCAGGCTAAATATGATATCTAACCCAATAATAAATGAAAGATAAAATGTGCACAATTCTTTCATGTTTACTGAACACATGGAAAATGGTAATCTGTTTCCTCAATACATGTTTCAGACTTTCATGGACAAGTTATACCTTCATCTCTGATTTTTGATAATTAATTTTGATTAATTTGTAACAAAATTCTAAGACATAAGACAGTATAGATACCCATACAGTTGACATCATAATTTTTATGATCATACATAGACACAGACAACCATTTTGAAAGAACATGAAATGACTTGGAATATCATAATTCCATCCAGTAATTGGCAACTTTGGAGGAAAATGAGGAGGGGAGATCCAGTCTGCAGACATACATCCTGAATGAACATGTAACAGCTGACAGAACTTCAAAGTTAAACCTCATTCTGCACAACAAACCAACATGTTAATCGTGCATTTGTCAAAACTTGTCCTGGACGTGTTAATGTTGTTTATCAAAACCCTTGTGATAATTTATTAATCACGGATGTCTTAAGGCCTGGACCTATTTCAAGCTAAAAAATATATTACTGCAAAAAATAAATCAGTATAAAAAGACTAAGCCGCGCCTAGTTATGTACAGGGTCGAGTAAAATTGTGTTTCCCCCCCCCCCCCCCCCACATACGCGCGATCTGTAATTTTGTAAATTAAAACGCTGCACAAAGTTCTACGACGACTTGACACAGATTTTAAAGAATACTAACAAGTAGAACTAATCGTAGTGCATCATTTCCACACATAGGACACACTTTTCAACACTTCTATACAATAATATTTCATGTTGTGAGCCATGCTGATCAAAATGCGTGTTTACCTTCCATGAACATTGCGCAATTTCAACATGGCGGAGGCTGTTACCTGACCCTCATAACGAAGAGTAACGGAGCGGTCAGGGAACAAAACTAAGGTATAACGGTACCAATTGCGCAAGTCCAGGTGGGTGGAGCTTAAACCTTGCATTCAGAAGTAAACAACAGCACTAGCTATGATTGGTGGATTATGCAAGAGTTGTACTTTCTGTTAGGCTCCCAAAAAAAGTTTAGCTTCTTGGCAACATGTGAATTTATGCTAATTCCTATATAGATCATATTTGGTATTTTTTTTTTTTAAATGTGATACACATGACTGAAAATAAGTATGGTTGTGACTAGATAACTCATACCCCTGTCTAGTTCCAGCAGAGTTATCTCTATTAAATGCAATAGAGTACCTGGTTTTGTCATCGTCAAATTGACAATCTAACATTGTTCTCTATAACAGTGTGTGAGATGCACGCTAAATTAGGATAGAAAATATATTTATCTCTCCAAATATTAGCATCGAGGTCTATGGAAAAACAATTGGTACCGTGATACCCAAAGCCTACCTGGGGTTGTACAATTGGTACCTAGTGTGGTCATCGAGGCACTATGCTGTAGAACATATATTAGTAGGGTGTTAGTAACGAAGGGCCGGGAACCAGGCTAAGGAATTGTCACAATTGTTAAATATAGTTCTATGGAATTTCCTAGTTTTTGGGTAATCATCTTTGCGACGAACGAAATGATACTTATTTGTTATGGAACGAAGAAACAGTTGTAATGAATATTCAGATTAGCTTTCACAGAAATACAGACGTTCCAGTTGTTTATTTTGAGAAGTAGAAACAGGTAACCTTTAACATTAAGCCATCGAACCTGATATGTATGTGTATGTCAATTTGTTCGTATAACTGTAAATTTGGAGAGAAAAAAAATTGCATTTGATTAGAAGTAGCAATTGGGGACGCCGCTAGAGGGCACCGGCGATCAAGATTAACGTTTTCTCAAAATGTCAACCGCAGTACACCTGGTACTTTCTCCGCTTTAATATGTAAAAAGCCGACATTATTACATACGAATCTTTTCATGGTTAAAAGTCAAATGTATGTAATTAGCGTATATGACATTGGGCCATTTCTACAACTTATTCAGTAGAGACAAACGAAAACCAAATTTTTCAAAACGCTGAAAACTAAATAAACGAACATATACGCTCACCTTCGCCTTCTTTTTAAATACGTTGGAGTTCTTATTACGAGAATAATGGTAAAATATGTGCGAATATTTGCGGAAAACCCACAAATTGCGTCGTTTTCAAAGGTCAACGACTCACCCATGCCAGCAAGAACGATAACTCTTTACGCACAAAATGTAAACAATTACAACAATACGACATAATTTGGATTAAAAAACACGCTAAAACTTTTTTGTATGAAAAGGCAGACGTTTATAGCAAGGAATCGGATTATAGATACGTACTGTCATTCACGATACCAAACTTATTACAAAATATTTGTACGATGTTTGTTGTGTAATATATTTTCGATGTTAGAGACTCGATGGGAGTATCACCCACTGATTCAGTAATAATATGTATGTGATTGTGATCACTGAGACATTATCAGAAACAGTGGCATTAAAATGAAAATGTTCATGTTTAGTAGAGACGGAAAAGAGGTAATAAAACAAAGTTAACTAATTTTTCAGAATTTTGAAGAATGAAAACAACTGCATTTAAAATTTTAATGCCATTTTTTGTGAATATCAATATGAATGTTGTCATCATAAGCCAATGAATAGAGAATCAAACTGTAGTATTTCTCCATTTAAACAAATAATCATAAATATTTTTTTAAGAACCAACTGTGCCAGTTTCTTTTTTATCTCTGATACACATTTTTTTTCTTTTGTCAATGATTTTATTTCATAGAATAGATATGAAAACTGTCCAAATATATCTTATGATAACTAAATTCTAAAATAGCAGTTGTTATGTACTAAATTGTGATTTAAGATCAATGTATGTGCAAGAACACTAATGAATATGCACTATTGGTTGTAACAGTAACATACAATTTCAATTTGGTATGACTCATGAATATTTTATTTCATGCAAAAATGTTATGGTTGGTGGGTGTGATAACAAGGCACATAAAGTCTTCAGAAGTACCTAGAACATAAAGAAAAGTTAATTTATTATTGAAGCTGAATGTTCACAACACATTTATATATAACCATATGTGAAAAATATGCAACTTTCAGCATGAAGTAACATGAGGTCAAGAATTTAAAAAAAGTTACTAAATACAAATATTAAAAATGGTGGATGGTACATCTGTTTGAATGCTTCCTGTGAATTTATTTGAAAATATATCGTAAAGAATGGTTCATTTTTTAAAATCTGCACACTCAAATTAAGCAGAAAACATTCCATTTTAAAAGCAAGATATAATTTCAAATTGTGTATGACTCAAAAATTATTATTTAATGCAAAAATGTTGGGGGTGTGTGTGACAAAAAGCCACGTGGGGGGGGGGGGGGGCTTCTGAATTACCTGGAACAGAGAAAAAGTCAATTTAAACTTAACATATATGTAAGAAATATGCAAATTTAAGCTTGAAAAAACATGAGGTAAGGAATGTTCAAAAATTGACAAAGACCAATATTAAAAATGGTGGATATTACATGTGTTTGAATGCTTCCTGTGAATTTATTTGAAAAGATATCATACAGATGGGTTCATTTTTGAAATCTGCACACTCAAATTATGCAGAAAACATTATATTTTTATATATTTTATAATCATGAAAAAATCATCCCCTGTTGCTACTATTAGAAGAAAAGTTTTTGCACCACCAGATATACTGTCCACCATGGATTATGTGTTATGGTGTTAGACCCACATAATCGCGGGCTGCCTCAAAATAAATTGTTATGCCTTTAACATGACCTCAAAATATATTGTTATGCCTCTAACATGACCTCAAAATAAATTGTTATGCCTCTAACATGACCTCAAATAAATTGTTATGCCTCTAACATGACCTCGCTCATTACAAATTGAGAACCATATTAAACACAATCACGTTTTATTCTTGGTTAATATCTTATCTCAGATGAAGACTTATCAGGAGTAATGTAATTAAGCAGAAAATAACATTTTATATAAATATTACTCCAAACTATGACCAATCAGTCAATTTTTTTATTGCATTTAATTGAGTTTAATTTTTTTTTAATCATCTTCATAAAATTTTGGTCATTTTTTTTTGTTTTAGTGACTAAATGCATGCTCTGCCTCGCACATACACTTTTTTGTTTGGATAGACCCAGTATAACTATGCCAACAAGCTTCGCAATAAATCAGAAGTGATTTATAAACAAAGTTTATTTGGTATGAACTGACTCAAGAAGTTAAAGTACAATTCCTGTGAAGCATTTTAGGCCCCTCTCCCCCCCAAAAATATGTTTCTGGGTGGTCAACCATCCCTGCTTTTCGTTGCCAACTCTAGACAACAATACCTCAGTGAGAAAACAATTCCCAAGATTGATTTGAGGATATAATTGGGTTTTTCCCAGTACTTTAAGTGCTTAGTACATCGTGTGTGTGTGTGTGTGTTCAGAAGAAAAAAATTACCAACCTAACTACCCTAATTTGAAAACCATAGCAAAAGGACACATATACAAATATTTTATCTTTAACAAATATTAAAACAAATTAAGAGAACAAAGGTCTTAGAGACATATGATCTCGTATGTTTTCTTTGAATAAAATTATTGCTTTGGATTATTTTAATGTTTCTAATAAATGCAATAAAAAAAGTGTTAATATTCCCCTGCAGTAACTATGCCAACAGCTTCACAGTTAATCATAAGCGATTTAGAAAACAAAGAATAATATCAGAAATAATAAATAATAATGAAGAGGACTATAACGTTGATGTTGGCAATGAAAATTAAATTTCTTGAATAATTATGATTTATATTAGGTATGAAATTATGACAGTTCAGTGACTAGTGAACCCGTGGTGGAAACTTTGCTGTAATAACAAATGTAATTAACATTTTTTATTGGTACACTTCATAGTTGTATTAATTTATGTGATAATTAATTAATAGATTTTCTTTTCTTCACAGATATCAAATGTTTTAATGGGTCAGTGATTGTAGCAGTTAAATTAACTTTTAAGATAAGCTCAACATGGCGGGGCTATTTGATATTGATGCAGTTAGAGTTCACAATGGTAGTTATGGAAATGGATTCCTTGTGAGGTTAATCAACCTTGATGATGACCTTGGGGAGAAAGATATAGACAGCATCAAGTTTCTGTGTCGTGATTATATCCCAGGTACGATTGTATTTCAGATGAAATCTGATTAAAGTAAAATGTCATGGGACCATGTTGCACTAAAAGTTAATTAGTTAAATGGTTAAAAGTTAATTGGTTAATTGGTTAAAAGTTAATTGGTTAATTGGTTAAAAGTTAATTGGTTATCTCGAATTTCAAAACTAAATGAAATAGCAAACTTTTTATATAGTGGGCATGCTGCACTTGCTTTTTGTACAAATTATTACTAACTGAAATAATAATTGAGATTTTTTTCTTTCAAATAGTTTGATTCATATGAAGAAAATACAGATAAAAAAATCAGTGAGCGGCATTCTCTGTTTATCCCAAGACATTGAGAAGCAGTTCTAAAGATTTGTAGAAAGTATGGTTTAACTTTCATATCAATGTCACTTGGGTGAATTTACAATCAATCACTGAAGTGTAACTTTTCATCCAGGACTGTGGACAATGCATATTTAGTAAATATTAGTAAGAACATAAAAATTAGAAACACTAATTAACCTATTTTTTGAGCAAAATTCTACTCATCTTCCATTAGGGCAAATTATTGTTTATACTTTCTATTTCAGGCAGTAAATTGGAAAAGTGCAGTAAAGGAATAGAAATATTCCAGTATCTGATAGAAAGAAAGTTGATAACAGAGGAAAACATTGATATATTAGTGGAGTGTTTGTGTCGAATAAATAGATTGGACTGGATTAAGAAGTTGAACTTTAATCCAGATGATGTGAAACAGAAAGTGAAACAGGCAACTAAGCTCAACCCTTTCAGGTAACATTATTGTTGTGGGCAACTCCCAATTTAGCTATCTTGGGAAATTAGTTTCAGTGAGGTTTGAGCTTCTTAAAAATATATTTTTTGTTTAGATTTGAGCTTTGGAGCAGAATTTCCATTTATGTTACAAAGTATACAAGTGACACAGTAGTATAAATGACATATGGAAGGGTGCTACCAACTACAATATTACGGTTATAGTGAACTTTGAAAGTGATTTTCATTTGCCATAGTTTTGAAATGGAGTTTCAGATAACTACCAACTTTGGCATTTGTTATATTTTGTAATGTTTTTGTAACTGCTAATTTAATAGCTCTATTTTAAAATGAAAATTTTTCAGTGTACATCTGTAATAATATTGTACTAATGTTTTTAAATTCATTATTGAAGAAAGTTAAATTCACTGAATACAGAGACCTTTCCATGATTTGTTACACCATGTTATGACAGAAATATTAGCTGTATTAAATTAAAAGAACTGGAAATATTCAATGTGTAATTCTGATGTACGCAAAGCCAAATTACCTATCGGTAGTGTTGTTTCGATTATTGATTAAAATCGATCATCAGTTGGTTGAGCAAACCAATAAGATAATCGATTGTGAACTCTATAATTGATTGTGTGTAAAGGGAGACTACTTTTTAGGTGTATGCAAAGCACAAAGGTTAGTAAAACTCCCAGCCACTAAAGTTGTCCTGAAATTTTATAATTCCCTTCACAACTAAAAGTATGAAAACCTATAATTCTTAATTAGGAACATATAGTTATTATTACATGGTCAAGTTGTTAAATTGTTGAGTTAATAAATTTAAACACATTTTGTTGATTTGTTTTAGTTAAATTTTACATCTTTTGTAGTATTTATAAACAATGACAAACAAGAAAAACATGTCCTTCTATACTTTAAATTATAAACACATCACATATGAATGAAAGAATTTCGGGGGATTGTAGCAGTTTCAGTTACATTTGACTGATCAGCCATGCAAAGTTCCATTCATTTAACAAAGTTGTAGAACAAAAATAACACACAATGTAATATTATTGTCAGGTTAAAGTATACATGCCATTAATTTAAAAGAGATTACTCCTGTACATTTATAAACATATTGAACTCTTAATCTAAGGTATAACTGTTTAACAAAATTTAAAATTTGCTCCTAGTAACCGATTATAATCGATGATCAATTGGTTAAGGGGAACCGATTATCGATTATGAATTTCTAACCGATTCTCATCACTACCTATAGGTGTAATGATTTGTCATAACTACCTGTAATGATTTGTCATAACTACCTGTAATGATTTGTCAGCACCACACCATTTCTGTGATCATATACTACTTCAATGTATGGACTATTGCCAGAATATTCAAATAAATATTACCATATATACTTGTTTAAATATACTTGTTAAATATACTTGTTTATATATACTTGTTTATATATACTTGTTTATATATAGAGTTAAACCAGAAATAACAAAGATCCTGATATGCCATAGCATAACACCTGCAGATTAGGATCTACATTGTTCGTTTTACTGATTACTCCTAACAAACTACACATACCCAGATCTGCTGGTGCATTATGCAACAAGAGATTCGGGTCTATCTAGTTTGCAGTTGGATATGTCTTATAAATGAGTAAATATTTTAAATTGGAGCGTGACAGGACATCATTAGGGTAGCACTTTTATGTAATGTATCACAACACATTTTAAATTAAAGCTGAAATTTAAAATAAAATCCTGAACTTGATGGTCTATTTGGAAAAATGTATTAACCGCTCTGGTGACCTAGTGGTTAGAGCATCTGCCATTGAAGCGGAAGGTCGTGGGTTCGATCCCCAGCCAAGTCATACCAAAGACTTACAATAATGGTATTAACAGCTGCCTTGCTTGGTGCTCAGCATTAAGAGGTTAGTGTTAGGACGGTTGGCCTGGTGTCCGGATAATGTGATTTGGTGGGACATCATGCTTCATGTCTGCGGCATGTTGCCCCAGTGCTAGACATCACTATAAACTGCCTCACTGCAGACATTTTAGTGATATGACTGAAAAATTGTTGAAGCTGAGTTATAAATCCTAATCAAGCATACAAACAAACAAAAATGTATTAAAGATTGAGGTGCTTTTCTCTCCTATCAGCCATTTGTAACATTCAATTTTGGACTGGTTCCCTTTCATAGCAAAAGGTACCACAAATAATGGCAGGCTCTTACATACTAATGTTGGCTGAACCCTAGACTTTAACCCATTTAACCCTAGACTTTAACCCATTTAACCCTAGACTTTAACCCATGCAAACAGAGGTGAGATATCAGTGATCTCTAAAGATTAGCTCCTTAGACGACTCAGCAAGCCCGGCCCAAAAATTGCAGATTTAGCTTTGAAAGGTAGTTTGTAGATGTAATGTGAAGAAAAGCATATTAGATCCCATAAAACTTTCTAAGATCAAATTGGATAATAAAATATTAAACCCAAACATCTGCATCTAGAGATATTTTGGGTTAAATAGTTGCAGTGGTATTACTATTTGACACCTCATAAAAAAACCTAATCTGCTTAATCAGCAAAACAGTGATGATTAATTCAGGAAATATCATAAAAGCTATGTAAAGATGCCTATCAATGAATAATTCAGGAAATATCATAAATGCTATGTAAAGATGCCTATCAATAATTAATTCAGGAAATATCATAAATGCTATGTCAAGATGCCTATCAAGATATTCTGATACCATTGTGGAAAACATACATTAGCGGCATAAAATGTTTTAAGAAATGCATGTTATCAACATAAAAGTGAAAATATTAATATATCTGCACTCAGTGTGTGTGTGTCATTTGGAATTTTTAAGTAGCTTTAAACAAATTTCAGTCATGCTGATACAGTGTCTGCACTATGGCATTTTATAGTGATGTATAGCATTGGGGCATCATGCTGCAGACCTACAGTGCCAAGTCCCACCCAGTCCCATTATCCTGACACCAGGCTGACTAGCCCTAATGCTAACTTCTTAATAAGTCATTGCCATTTATGAGTTATATCAGTGACTGTTATAATGAGTGCTTATTGTCATACCTGTATTATATGAGAAACAATATTATAATGCAATACTTTATAGCCTTACCTTGCTGTGTCAGAGACAGTGTTGTAATGAGTTGCTTTTTAGAAATACCAGTGTTATGTAAAGAAAAGTGTTGTAATGAGGTGCTTTATAGAAATACCAGCGTTATGAAAGGGACAGTGTTAAATGGAGTGCTGTATAGACATACCAGTGTTATGTAAGGAACAGTGTTGTAATGAGGTGATTTATGGACATATCAGCATTATGAAAGGAACAGTGTTGTAATGAGGTGCTTTATAGACATACCAGTGTTATGAAAGGACCAGTGTTAAATGGAGTGCTTTATAGACATACCAGCGTTATGAAAATGACAGTGTTAAATGGAGTGCTTTATAGACATACCAGTGTTATGTAAGGAACAGTGTTAAATGGAGTGCTTTATAGACATACCAGTGTTATGTAAGGAACAGTGTTGTAATGAGGTGCTTTATGGACATAACAACATTATGAAAGGAACAGTATTGTAATGAGGTGCTTTATAGACATACCAGTGTTATGAAAGGACCAGTGTTAAATGGAGTGCTTTATAGACATACCAGCGTTATGAAAGGGACAGTGTTAAATGGAGTGCTTTATAGACATACCAGCGTTATGAAAGGGACAGTGTTAAATGGAGTGCTTTATAGACATACCAGTGTTATGAAAGGACCAGTGTTTTAATGAGGTGCTTTATAGACATACCAGTGTTATGAAAGGAACAGTGTTGTAATGAGGTGCTTTATAGACATACCAGTGTTATGAAAGGAACTGTTACAGTGTTAAACTGAGTGCTTTATAGACATACCAGTGTTATGAAAAGAACTGTTACAGTGTTAAATGGAGTGCTTTATAGACATACCAGGTTTATGAAAATGGCAGTGTTAAATGGAGTGCTTTATAGACATACCAGCGTTATGAAAGGGACAGTGTTAAATGGAGTGCTTTATAGACATACCAGCGTTATGAAAGGGACAGTGTTAAATGGAGTGCTTTATAGACATACCAGTGTTATGAAAGGGACAGTGTTAAATGGAGTGCTCTATAGACATACAAGTGTTATATCTGAGGCTCTTTAAGTTAGAAACTTTGTTTTATAAGTTAACTGTTTCTGAGTTCTTTTATGTATTATGTGTCCTTGCAGAGTAATGCTGTTCACCATAGCTGAAGACATCTCAGACGAGGAAGTGTCTAAAATCAAGTTCTACCTTCAGAATATTGTTCCTGGCCATCAGAATCGCAACATCAGTAGCTGCACAACTATGGTAGAGGCCTTCACAGTTTGTGAGAAGATGGGGCTTCTTGATGAAACAAAGATACAGATTATTTATGAAATGTTGAAAATTCTCAAGCGGGATGATTTATTAGATGAAGTCAATGAATATGCTGAGAAAGCCGGTGAGGATTCTGATATAAGCAGTTGGCATTATTTGAACCCGTCTCACGTTATCATTTGAATGTAACAAGTAATTTCCATGATTTTTCAGGTCACTTAACCATTGCACAGCATTGATCTCTAAGTATTGTTTTCATCATGGTACAGAATTTGATGTCATAAAATAAGTGGTACACCTCAGATCAGATTTTATAAAAGTTTCATTCTTTAAGTTGTTCATTATACCTGATTTTGAATTACCAGATTAGGAGCAATTTAATTCCATCTGAGTTGAGATGGTTCCTAATAGATATTGTCTAAAAGATTAATCAGGGTGGTGGTGTCAAAAGAGATGTAACATAGGACACTGGTGGGGGGTGACAGAAGAGATGTTACATCTGTCCTATGTTACATAGGACACCAGTGAGATCTTTGTCCTGCAATATTCTCAAGATTATTGAGAATATCCAACACATGTTGTGATTCTGTGATATTAAACAGAGACCACGAAGAATCAAATCTCACATACATTACTGAACATCGAGATTAGTATGTGAAAACTGTAATAATTATTTGGTTGGGAATTTAACAGGAGATAATATTTGTTTTTTTTTTCCATGAAAAATTTTGAAATACCAATGAAGACTCCACAAATATATATTCATTAACCTGAATGATTTAAGTTGACAGAATTTATTTTATTAGTTTTATCTGTCTAATTATCTTAATTTAGGCAATTTACGTTTTGATCTCCTGTGGTACATCCACAAAATAATAAGACTTTTCTATTTTATGTTTTTGGAATCATTCGTAGTCTCATTACAATTCACTTAGTTTATGTGATGGAAGAAATGTATGAAACGCACTTGCATATTTTCACTCCCATGGAGTGGATGTGTAAAACCCACTTGCATATTGTCACTCCATGGAGTGGATGTGTGAAACCCACTTGCATAGTGTCACTCCATGGAGTGGATGTGTGAAACCCACTTGCATATTGTCACTCCATGGAGTGGATGTGTGAAACCCACATGCATATTGTCACTCTATGGAATGATGTGTGAAACCCACTTGCATATTGTCACTCCATGGAGTGGATGTGTGAAACCCACTTGCATATTTTCACTCCATGGAGTGGATGTGTGAAACCCACTTGCATATTTTCACTCCATGGAGTGGATGCGTGAAACCCACTTGCATATTTTCACTCCATGGAGTGGTGACATAGAGATACATGTCACACTGTCCAAGACATCATGTTTTCACTTGTATTGATTGCATGTGACAGCTCACATTTTTCCCCTGACAGAATTACTGTTGTCAAAATATCCCTAATCCAGTATGAAAACATTATATTTATGCTTGAATAAAACATATGCAAGTCAGCAAGAATTAAACTGGATACTCCAAAGGAGCCAAAGCCAAGAAACAAAAACTGCTGATTCAGAAATTCAGTTGCAAGACTGAAACTTTGTCAGCATAATTTTAAAAACAAAAGTACTTTTTGCTTTAAAATTTAATTTTTTAAATTTTTTATGTACAACACATCAAATAATTATATATAATCACCGTTTCTCTGTTGTTGACTACAAATAACATAATCACCAGCTTTAAGTATTGTTGACTGTTTGATAGTACTTTAAAAATAAATTAAAAAAAAATAAATTAAAAAACAAAATAGAGGGGCCCTGAGTGGTTCAGTGGCCTAAAGCGATTTCCATTACAGATCACTGCCATTTCACCTCTGTCTGCATGGGTTCGAGTTTAAGATTCGGCTAATGTAGTTATGTGAGAAAGCTTGCCAGTAGCTTCTTGTGGGTTGGTAGTTCTTTCTGGGGGTTTTCCTGGGTTCTTCATCCACCAATTATACTGGCCACCATGTATAGCCTATTGTGTGCTGAAAAATGACGATAAACCCTACAACAACTACAACAACAACTTAAAAAAATAGATGTAACACTTTTTTTTGACATAATTTTGTAACACACATCCAGAATCACCAGACCAGTTTCAGTCAAATATGGCATAGAACATCCTGGCATAAAGACCTTTCAAGATTTTGCAAGTGATGCTAATTGCTTTCAAATATGACCACCGTCAATTATTAAAAACAAACAAATTGAAGTGACATTACTACTGACCACATTTTGAAAAAAATATTGACTGTATGATGACATACTGATCTGCTGTCAAATATTACTACTTTTATGAAAAGTGCTGAATTGTACTAATGGTGTTGAATTGTACTAATGGTTCTGAATTGTATGAATAGTGTTGAATTGTATTAATGGTGCTGAATTGTACTACATGTAATGGTGATGAATTGTATTAGTGGTGCTGAATTGTATGAGTGGTACTCTATTGTTCTAATGGTGTTGAATTGTACTAATGGTGTTGAATTGTACCAATGGTGCTAAATTGAATTAGTGGTGCTGAATTGTTATAATTGTGTTGAATTGTACTAATGTTGTTGAACTGTATTAATGGTGTTGAACTGTATTAATGGTGTTGAACTGTATTAATGGTGTTGAATTGTACCAATGGTGTTGAATTGTACTAATGGTGTTGAACTGTACCAATAGTGTTGAATTGTACTAATGGTGCTGAATTGTACCAATGGTACTCAATTGAATTAGTGGTGCTGAATTGTTATAATGGTGTTGAAATGTACCAATGGTGTTGAATTGTACTAATGGTGTTGAACTATACCAATGGTGTTGAATTGTACCAATGGTGCTGAATTGTATGAATGGTGCAGAATTGTATTAGTGGTGCTGAATTGTTCTAATGATGTTGAATTGTACCAATGATGTTGAATTGTACCAATGGTGTTGAATTGTATGATACTGCTGCATTGTACTAGTGATGCTGAATTTTTTGAACGGTGCTGAATTGTATGAATGGTGTTGATGAATGATCAAAATTTGACTAGCTTTGCCACAAAACATACTGGCATATTTGTCAATCAGTACTGATAAAATATACTGATGCAAACAGATATAGGTAATGACAATCAAAGTAAATAATATATGCAATTGGAATAAATTGCAACAGAAACCATCATGCTGACCTAATTTTCCTGGCCATCTACAGTTGGCCTTTGAGGCCCACCAGGGATGATTGTTTGGATATTGTCAAGATAAATGGTGTTTGTGTAATCTCTTAACTTCTCTATCTGAAAATTATTTGAATCGGTTTATATTGGTAGAGACTGTGCAAGACAGGTCTAACTGAGTGTGTAGACTCCGTTTATGTTGGTAGGGTATGTGCAGGATTTGTCTAACTGGATGTGTAGTCTCAGTTTGTATTGGTAGGGCCTGTGCAAGTCATGTCTAACTGGATATGAAGGCTCAGTTTATATTGGTAGGGTCTGTACAAGACATGTCTAACTGGGTGTGTAGTCTCAGTTTATATTGGTAGGGTCTGTGAAAACGTCTAACTGGGTGTGCAGTCATGTCTAACTGGATGTGTAGGCTTATTTTATATAGGTAGGGTCTGTGCAAATCATGTCTAACTGAATATGTAGGCTCAGTTTATATTGATAAGGTCTGTGCAAGACATGTCTAACTGTATGTGTAGATTCAGCTTATATTTGTAAGTGCATGCCATGTCTAACTGGGTGTATAGACTCAGTTTATTTTGGTAGAGTCTGTGAAAACCATGTCTAACTGGGTAAGTAGTCTCATTTTATATTGATAGAGTCTGTGCAAGACATGTCTAACTGTGTGTGTAGATTCAGCTTATATTTGTAAGTGCATGCCATGTCTAACTGGGTGTATAGACTCAGTTTATTTTGGTAGAGTCTGTGAAAACCATGTCTAACTGGGTAAGTAGTCTCATTTTATATTGATAGGGTCTGTGCAAGACATGTCTAACTGGGTGTGTCGTCTCAGTTTAGATTGGGAGGATCTATGCTACTGTTTGTTAACTACGGTTTTCTTCTGGCACTCAAATGTATGTCTTTGGTGCATGATATTAAATTTAATGCTTTTGTAAAAATCATGTTTTGGGGCAAAATGCATTTTACTTTACAGAGTGTAGCAGCAGTAGGTATCTGAAATATTAATAACCATTTCATTTGCATATAAGAATATGGGTATCTGAAATATTAATAACCATTTCATTTACATATAAGAACATGCACATTCCAATTTTGTTATGTTTTTGTCCATCCTTCTTATGTTTAAACATATTTTACAACAAACAGATTACTTGCAACATTAAGCATTTTGTTTATGACTGTGTCTTTATTCTAGTGAATAATGGACGACTGAACACATGTAGTTGTTGAAAGGTTTTGTTTTCTTCTTATTTTACTAGCATTTACTGGTGCATGTGTTTTCTCAATTTTTGAATTGAAATTTAGATATCTAAGTATCTAACTAAAATCTAACTGTACTGGTCAACATAATATTCGGCATTCCAGTTTATATCACCAAAACCATGTGGTATGCTCTGATACAAGTTCATTTGGTATGCTCTGATACAAGCTCATTTGGTAGGCTCTGATACAAGTTCATTTGGTATGCTCTGATACAAGTTCATTTGGTATGCTTTGATACAAGTTCATTTGGTATGCTCTGATACAAGCTCAATTGGTAGGCTCTGATACAAGTTCATTTGGTAGGCTCTGATACAAGCTTATTTGGTAGGCTCTGATACAAGCTCATTTGGTAGGCTCTGATACAAGCTCATTTGGATGAGTTTGTTTGTTCGATTAGTAATTTTAACATAGCTTTAAAACAAATTCAGTCATATGGCTACGATGTCTGCAGTGAGGCATCATGTAGCATGATGTCACACCCAGTCACATTATCCTGACACGAGGCCGACCAGTCCTAACACTACCCTCTTAATGCTGAGTGTCAAGCGAGGTAGCTCTTAGTACCATTTTTGTAAGTCTTTGGTATGACTCGGTCAGGGATCGAACCCATGACCTCCCGCTTCTGTGGTGGACACTCTAACCACTAGGCCACCGGAGCAGTTCATTTTTGGTTGAGAACAAGATGAACAGTAAGACTTTTAATCAGTGAGGTCCATTATTTTGGAATTGACATTGCAAAACCTTGAAAATTGCAGCAGTTAAATATACAAATGTCTTAAAGAAAGAAATTGTATATACCACCAACATGGTGTCTGGTAGCAATATTTAATGCTTTGCCGTTAAGGACTTAAAAAAACTAAATTCCTAAATGCAGGATAATAATAACTCACTTACATAATTAAACTATTCTCACGTAAATGATCAGTTTGTATTGTTGTTTTTCAGGTTTCAGGCAATCTCCAAAGCCTTTGTCTGGGAACCATGTTTACCATGAAATCAACACAACAAGGAGTTCACCAATACATGAGTCTTCACAGAGACTTGGGCCAGTAACAGTACAGTCTTTTTTACATGGCAATTCCACAGTCTTCCCACATCCAGAAAGGACACAGCCTGGTTGCATACCAAATAGAGGGTTGAGTGTTGCACCTCTCACGTATGATGTAATGTCAGCATTAGACACCAATGTAAATTATGAACTTAATACATCGGGAGCTACAAACACTTGTGGCACTAGCCAGAATCCACACAGCCAATTTCAGAATGAGGCATCTTCCACTTCAGAGCTGGAAATAACACAAAATATACCAGTAAATGCAGCTGGAGTTGCAACAGGTTTCAATTACTCAGTTCATCATCAAGGTTCCCAAGTGGTGCCATCTGGTGCAACATTAAAACAAAGTCAGAAGCAGACAGAATTGTTAGAACGCTACAAAATGGATGCTGAACCAAGAGGTAAATACAATTCTGAAAATTGCTGTAGTTTTGATGAGTGCCAGAATATTAGATTAATATACAGTCCTGAAAAGTACTAGTAATTGTGATTATACAGTCCTGAAAAGTACTAGTAATTGTGATTATACAGTCCTGAAAAGTACTAGTAATTGTGATTATACAGTCCTGAAAAGTACTAGTAATTTGATTATACAGTCCTGAAAAGTACTAGTAATTCTGATTATACAGTCCTGAAAAGTACTAGTAATTGTGGTTATACAGTCCTGAAAAGTACTAGTAATTGTGATTATACAGTCCTGAAAAGTACTAGTAATTGTGATTATACAGTCCTGAAATGTACTAGTAGTTTGATTATACAGTCCTAAATTGTACTTGTAAATTTGATTATACAGTCCTGAAATGTACTAGTAATTTGATTATACAGTCCTAAATTGTACTTGTAAATTTGATTATACAGTCCTGAAATGTACTAGTAATTTGATTATACAGTCCTGAAATGTACTAGAAATTTGATTATCCAGTCCTGAAATGTACTAGTAATTGTGATTATACAGTCCTGAAATTTACTAGTAATTTGATTATACAGTCCTAAATTGTACTAGTAAATTTGATTATACAGTCCTGAAATGTACTAGTAATTTGATAATACAGTCCTAAAATGTACTAGTAATTGTGATTATACAGTGCTGAAAAGTACTAGTAAATTTGATTATACATTCCTGAAAAGTACTAGTAATTTGATACAGTCCTAAAATATACTAGTAATTGTGATTATACAGTCCTGAAACTAGTAATTTGATTATACAGTCCTGAAAAGTACTAGAAATTTGATTATACAGTCCTCAAAAGTACTAGTAATTGTGATTATAGTCCTGAAATGTACTAGTAATTTGATTATACAGTCCTGAAAAGTACTAGTAATTTGATTATAGTCCTGAAATGTACTAGTAATTTGATTATAGTCCTAAATTGTACTAGTAAATTTGATTATACAGTCCTGAAATGTACTAGTAATTTGATTATACAGTCCTGAAATGTACTAGAAATTTGATTATACAGTCCTGAAAGGTACTAGTAGTTTGATTATACAGTCCTGAAATGTACTTGTAATTTGATTGTACAGTCCTGAAATGTACTAGTAATTTGATTTTACAGGCCTGAAATGTACTAGTAATTTGATTATGCAGTCCTAAAATGTACTAGTAATTTAATTATTATACAGTCCTAAAATGTACTAGTAATTTTGATTATACAATCCTGAAATGTACTAGTAAATTTGAGGTCATTGCCAACAAGTATTGGTAAAATGCTTGAAAATGCCTAAAAGTCCGTTGAAAGTGGTTGAAATTGAAAAAGAAATATGACATTTTTTTTAATGAAAGAGTTACGAAAAATTATTAAGAAAGATAACTAAAGTTTTAAAAAATGTTCAAAACATGATCTTGGAATTTTAATTTCATGTTGTTGTTGTAGGGTTTAATGTCAATTTTCAGCACACAATATGCTATACATGGCGGCCAGAATTGATGGTGGATGAAGAACAAAAGGAAAAGCCCAGGAGAGAACTACCAACCCAGAAGATGCTACTGGCAAGCTTTCTCGCAGTTTCATGTTGAGACACTACAACATGAAGTTGAGTTGCTTATTTACTTATCAGTGCTTAGCATCATTTGAAATTGTTACCACCTCAAGATGTACATGAAAAACTGCTGTATTAGCTGTGCATAATTATTGTAACTATAGAATAAGAGAAACAATGCCTACTCAGTGTGTCTTTTCCTGCATGGTCATCATTGTATGGACACTAGTAACTGAGTGTCAGGTGATAATCATTGATTTTGGCATATCTTGTCCATACACACAATTGAAGTGTGTCAGAGGTTATTGTGTAAATTGAAAGTACTATTCCCAAGAATACTTGTTAAAAAAAAGGATGTTTCTGGGCAAATTATGCATAATTATCAACAAAAACATTAACATATAAACTTTTCATTGCAGGCAATAATAATTCCATAAAATCACATCATATGGTGTTAAAATGAAAGTATGCAAATCAAACTGGTGTAAATTGAGTTGAGCATCACCTGTATACTTACTTAGGAACACACTTTTATCATGGAGAAGAATCTCATCCCATGCTAGAAAAAGAAGAAACAGGGCTTGATGAAGATAAAGTTACAAGAAGTTACAATCACTTTATTTTTCCAATAAATTGACAATTGGTGCATGTGTGATTTGGATTTTCAACATAGTTTTAAATTTTTTTTTGTCATATTGCCACATTGTCTGCAGTGTGACAGTTTATAGAGATGTCTAGTATTGGGGCATCATACCGCAAACAAATAGTATCATGCCCCAGACGGTCACATTATCCTGATGCTGAGCAAACCATTTCTAATACATGCTCTTGCCTCTTAATGCTGAACGCCAAGCAAAGCAGCTGCTTGTACCATATTTTATAAGACTTTGGTATGACTCGGCTTGGGTTAAAACCCACGGTCTCATCCAAGGGAGCTGTCATTCAACAGTGGAATTAAAGATTTAACTTTGAAGATGGTAGTTTTTTCTTCTCCCTTTGTGATTGCTGGAGTTTTATCAAGACACAGAGCAAAGTGTTGGGGATGTTTTGAAAATGAAGGAGACTTCATCAGTGTCTTAATGTAGAAAGTTTTGCATCCTGCTGAGAGAGAGTTCTCACTGATGTGCACTCTTTCTCTATTTTCACAGGAATCTGTTTGGTAATCAACAACAAGAAGTTTTACCAGGAAGAAAATGATCCACGTATACAAAATTTAGCCGACCGGGAAGGAACAGATGTAGATTGTGGCACGTATTGAGATTTGTTTGTGATGGTCATGTTATTTTGGTCAATATATATTTTTGCAACTCTATGGTTTTAAACTTACATGAAAATAGTGATCATGAACAGGTTTTGTAAATTGAAGAAATTATTTATTTCCCTGGAAGACAGTAAAATTTTAAAAGGAATTCAGTGTTGCAAAATAAATCCCAAATAATCCAAAACTTTATATCTTAAGTCCAATATAGTGTTTTAATGAATTTTAATCTTGAATGTGCTGATATGCCAGTAGTTACATGTTTCGTTCTTTTACTCAGCAAAATTGAATTTACTCTACACATGTCATAAAATTGAATTACTCTTCTACACCTGTCATAAAAATGAATTTACTCTACGCGTCATTAATTGAATTTACTCAACACATGTCATACAATTGAATTTACTCTACATGTCATAAATTGAATTTACTCTACACATGTCATAAAATTGAATTTACTCTACACATGTCATAAAATTGAATTTACTCTATACATGTCATAAAAATGAATTTACTCTGCACATGTCATTAATTGAATTTACTCAACATGTCATAAAATTGAATTTACTCTACACATGTCATAAATTGAATTTACTCTTCACATGTCATAAAATTGAATTTACTCTATACATGTCATAAAATTGAATTTACTCTACTTGTGTCATAAATTGAATTTACTCTACACATGTCACAAATTTGAATTTACTCTATACATGTCATAAAATTGAATTTACTGTACACATCATAAATTGAATTTACTCTAAACATGTCATAAATTGAATTTACTTTACATGTCATAAAATTGAATTTACTCTAAACATGTCATAAATTGAATTTGCTCTATACATGTCATAAAATTGAATTTACAATACACTTGTCATAAATTGAATTTACTCTACACATGTCATAACTTGAATTTACTCTACACATGTCATAAATTTCATTTGACTCAAGCACTAGTCATAGATGAGTGTGTAAAATGTCAGATTTCTTAATGAAACTTACACCTGCCTGTTTTTAAAACTGGAATGACCAGCAATGAATTTTCAACTTTCTGGTAAAGCCTGCATTTAGTAAATAATTAAAAATAAAGAAGCTGTGTTTAATAATTATGTTTTTTTTTTACAAGTCTTAACAAGTAAAAACTGAAAAATATGTGATAACTTTCATCAGTAATGTTTGAAATGTGTAATGAAACAACTTTGCTGATGTAACAAATACTATTCATTTGCCTCACGTGATGTCAAGACATGGTGTGTCATGTCATGATGTCAAGACATGATGTATCATGTCATGATGTCAAGACATGATGTATCATGTCATGATGTCAAGATACGATGTCAAGATACAATGTGTCATGTTATGTCAAGACATAATGTGTCATGTCATGATGTCAAGACATGATGTGTCACATCATGATGTCAATACATTGTTCTATTTTGAGAGTAATATATTTTATATTGAATACTAATGGATATGTAGCTGAATCAAGATTTATTATAATGTTATTTTGTCATGACCATAATTTTCAAGATGTCACACAAATTTATTATATGGTCATTTGAGAGACACTGTTGAGATATAATGTATTTTATTTGCTTTGTGACTAGAATTGGTGGTTGGGGAGCAGGGGCATCAATGACTGAAAAAACATTGTGGCATCACTACATTGTGAGAATTACCGGTAAGAAGTGCACATGCTTGCTGGCGAGGGGGGGGGGTATCCTTAGTATTTTATATGGAAATCTGTTCTTTTTTCAGAAAAGCTGCAGAACTTGTTCAACAAACTCCATTTTATAGTGGAAATAAAACATGACCAGACTGATAAGCAGATACATGAGCTAATGAAAGAAACATCCAAGAAAGATCACTCAAAGTATGACTGTTTTGTGTGCTGTGTTCTGACACATGGAACAGAGGGTAACATCTTTGGAAGCAATAAAAAAGAAATTCCCATTTCAAAGTTGACTTGCTTCTTTCAGTCAGGTCTCTGTCCATCACTTGCAGGAAAACCAAAGGTGTTTTTTTTCCAGGCTTGTCAAGGATCAGAGAAACAGACAGGTACTGTACATTACAAAAAATGTGGATTGACAGTTATGCACATATGTTGTATGTATTGCCATAGGTGTATCATTGATACATGCTACCTTAATTCTCATACATGCATCACACCTGGTAGGTAAGGGTAAAAGGAATCAATTATGTACTGGCAGCCAAAATGTCAACTTAGAAATTCTGTGTGGATTTTATAACCAATAAATAGATATTTATCAAATTAAAAGTACAAATAAAAAGATTATACGTCTACCTCATCTAGTTCAAAAGTTTTGGGTAAAAATCTTAATAAAATGCTGTGATTTTCTTCAAAATTGTCAAATTGCATAAATGGCCAAATTAAGTAGTTGATATTATTGAAACTAACTACAGTTCAAATCTGTAACTTTCCAGATCTCTTACAGTCTATACAGAGACTTTGCTCAATTTTTTTGGGAACTCAATTCTCTGAAATAACGATGTAGCAGACCTCCAAATTTAACGATCTTCACTGAATTGGTCAATGGCAAATATAGCCGCAAATATGAAAAATTCAATATCTTGGCCATTTATTTATCAATTTTTTAAAATTGAATGTGTATTGTGTTCAGATTGCTGTGAACTATATAATGATTCTATATTCTGATGATTTAAATAATAAAATTGAGCAATAACAATATTTTATTGAAATGAAAAAGGCATGTTATATCGCAAATTCAGTACCAGAGTGTCATGTCTGTTTGGAAAATGCCCCATCAGCTTTACATATCAAAACCTCAATCTGATGTCGTTTCAAGTTCAACTGCTGAAGATAAGGTCCGACATTACTTCTCTCCAAGTCATGGGTTGCACTGCGGTCAAGAAATAACAAAGCATCCGATTCAGAAATTTGCTCCAGCAGCAGCTCTCAGTGCATGATGTATCTCCTACTGCAAATTTGTATGCCTAAGATTATCTTGACATGAAGCTGAGCAAATCGTTTCAAAAAGGGATTGAATTTGATTGGAAGTGACAGGAAATAAGCTGATGGAGCTGGATCAGAAGTTATAGCTGATGACATCTTGCTCTTGATGCTCAAGGGCTATTTTTCTCCTTTTTAATGAACCACCTTGACATTCTCTTTAGAAGTGCAAAACAGCACAGTTAATAATTTATAAGACCAGTGCAATATTTGGGAAACTTAAATTTTTTCTTCCACAGTTTGGAACTTAAATATTGTTAAAATATTAATCAAAATCGTACGTTATTTTTTTTTGTATATTATAGGTTGAGATCTTCAGGGCATAGATTTTATGTTTTAACTTTGTGAGCACATTTTTTTTTTTTTTCGTTTTACCAAAAAATGTTTTGATATGTTTATACATAACACCAAATGACATTGATTGGAAGGATGGAAATGTGTTTTAAAAAAAATGTATATAGCAGAGAAACAGACAGATATACAGAGATTAATTACTATTGGTGTATGATAATTAATTTCTCAGAGATACCAGAGATAAAAATAACAAGGAAACTTAGACCAATAAATATTTTGATACATACAGAAGAGATTCATCATAAGAGAGAAATCAACTTCCATTTTATAAATGTCCAACAAATGTGAGGAAATGAACAAAGAAACAAGCGCTACACAAAATATTTATGAACAGAATGATTAAATTATTCACTCATTTTACGAATTCATCGAATCAGTATAGGTAGTTGTTATTTATTAAAATTAAATAATTCTCGCTACCTCGGAATGCAAGATAGGTTACCACATGGCAATTGTAAACTTCCTGTCGCAGTATACACACACAGTTTATTGATGATTATCTTATAAAATTAAAATAAAGAAATACATAGAAATATTCATAACTGTTTGGAAAAGCAAACAAAACAGTACTTAACGATGATCGGCCCCAAAGTGGTCTAAAGCGCCTTCCTTTATGGATCACTGCCTTCTCACCTCTGTCTGCGTGGGTTCGAGTCTAAGATTCGGCTATGGTAGTTATGTAAGAGAGCTTGCCAGTAGCTTCTTGTGGGTCGGTGGTTCTTTAGGGGGGTTTTCCCGGGTTCTTCCTCCAGCAATAATCCTGGCAGCTATGTATAGCCTATCATAGGCTGAAAAATGGCATTAAATCCTAAAAATAAACAAACAAAACAAACTTACCAATGTGCTGTTGCAATTTCTCACAAACGATACCAAAATCGAGATCACTTGTTGATGTGAAGTTAGCCATTTAATTCAGAATCGCCTCACAGTGCACGACTCAAAATATTTGAATATGACCTTATATTTTACACACTTGTGATTGGCTGCCTTTAATGCGATATCAAAGCCATGCATATCATTAGATTCAGCGAAAATTGGGCTTTCCAGCGCATACAGGTATCATATATTAATTTTTAAAAATGGCTGTGATATTTAGCCGTAAAAATTAACCTATTTTTTGAATGCTTACCAAGAAAATTTCATTTAAATATATACATTTCAAACTTATATGAAAATAAAGACTGTTCACTGTTCTACAATGTGGTACTATTTTTAGGTCTTTGGAATAAATGGAATTTCCCTAGGGAACACTGTGAGGTGTGAGGTGTTGAGCGGACCGAATCGTGCCCAGCAGTGAAACTGTTGCTTGTTTATATTCAAATTACTATTCATTCACTTATTTTCATCTACAAACCAAAACAAACAGTTAAAAAGAGCAAGAAATGAACTTTATTTCAGCATGAATTGTAATATTGCTGGTTCATCTGACAATGATGATATGGCTGGTAGAAGAAGATCATTTTTACGGAGCTCTATCGAAAGTGCTACATGTCTAAAGGGAGGCTGCCAGTACATAGATCAATTACACTCATCATTTAGGCATCAAGTAGAAGATTTTTGTCCATTTCATGGACTGTTACATATACATGAAACTTGTCCAAGTATGGATTTATAGCAAAAGGTAATTCATCCTATTGCAAATTTAAATCCAAACTTTAGCATGGTGTAGCATGGGACTAACTCAAAATTTAACAATGTTCAGTACAAGTCAAGTGTAACCACATAGAAATCATTGGAAATGGTGATAACACTCTGTGTATATTGGTGAAGATTGAAGTCTTACATCAAAACTGATGGTCAAATATATACACAGAATCTATTTATACACTAAACTTAATGGACTCTTGAAAACTATTTCTTCTGCATGATTTTCTGTCCAAATTTCTGTGTGCTAAAATTTGAGCTCCTTGTAGTCCAAGATTTCAATCAAAATGAGTGGTTTGTTTCTTAAGCAAGTTTAATAATTGTGCATATTATAACAAAAAAATTAAATATAGTTATTACTATAAAAATACTAAATAGGAAAGAGGAAATGAACTTTCACAACCAATGGAAGAATTGTTGCCTTGTACCACAGTTGTCTAAACGGTCCCCAGTGGCCAAGTGGTCTAAAGTGCTCTCCATTACGGATCACTGCCATCTCACCTCTGTCTGCATGGGTTCGAGTCTCAGATTCAGCCAATGTGGGTATGTGAGAAAGCTTGCCAGCAGCTTCTCTTAGGTCGGTGGTTTTTTTCAGTGGGTTTACTTGGATTCTTCCTCCACCATTAATACTGGCCACCATGTATAGCCTATTGTGTGCTGAATAATGGTGTTAAACTATACAACAACAACAGTATAGCCTATATTGTGCTGAATAATGGTGCTAAACTATACAACAACAACAGTTGTCTGAAGACATTAGTGTTATCTGTAGTTAATTACTTATATGTATAGCACAGTTGTCTGAAAACACTAGTGTTATCTGTAGTTAATTACTTATATGTATACCACAGTTGTCTGAAGACATTAGTGTTACCTGTAGTTAATTACTTGTATGTATACCACAGTCGTCTGAAGACATTAGTGTTATCTGTAGTTAATTACTTATATATATACCACAGTTGTCTGAAGACATTAGTGTTATCTGTAGTTAATTACTTATATGTATACCACAGTTGTCTGCAATATATCATTATTATGTAGTTGAATAAGTTAATTGGGTGAATAGTAGTTAGGTTTGGTCCAATGATTATATCCTTGCATTTTTCTGTAGGAAACATTCCTTTACCAAGTTAAAGAGATAACTGTAAACATTTACAATACAAGAGTTCAATTATTATGAGCAGGTAAGTGACTGTAAATTTCTGTTAGAATAATGAAGAGGGATAAAAAGAATCTGTTAACCCAGTGCCCATGTCATTTCAGATTAGACTTCTTCTGTATTTCATGTGAAGTCCCATTTCAAAAAGAAAACATTTCATGAGAAAATTTTGAACAAGCTGTCAAATTACAGAAATTAAAATGGAAAACACGATTATTTCAGTTATCAGAATAGTGATTCAGTTTTGAAGACAGGAAGAAAATAGCTGTCAGAAAAGTCCATCGAAAATAAATTTCAGAACTTATGGTGGACGGAGGTTTACTTTGTGAAGCACACATGCAAAATGGGGGAGGTGGGCATTTCATTCCCATCAGTACCATGCCAGTGTAAAATATTCAACATACTAAACCGAACAAGTCATTCTGACTAGTTCTCTTTCTTACTATTTATTATCTTAATCTATTTTAAAATACTACTTATTAAGCTGTGGTGTTTGGGATGACTTTAGCCATTAAATAGATTAACTGAAAGACAATTGTAAGCACACACTTAAGTTTGCACAGTTGATTTGACAATGTATTGATAAAGCATTGTCACCTGCACTTGAAAGAGGTGTTTATTACTGCTGTATTACCTGTGAAGCCCCCACTAAACTTAAAAATAGTATGCACCAGTACCATCCTGTGAGTGTAGTGATGAACATTAGTGATACATGCATTATCTTATTGAACCCTATTGAATTTGTATTTCAAGTGTAGCAATTGTTCTGTGACAAATACTATTAAATAAGGCAGAATTTGTCAGTATATGTCACTTTGAGTCCAGGCTTATGGAATTTGAGTCCCGGCTTATGAAATTTGAGTCCAGGCTTATGGAATTTGAGTCCCGGCTTATGGAATTTGAGTCAGGGCTTATGGAATTTGAGTCCAGGATTATGGAATTTGAGTCCAGGCTTATGGAATTTGAGTCAGGGCTTATGGAATTTGAGTCCAGGCTTATGGAATTTGAGTCAGGGCTTATGGAATTTGAGTCCAGGCTTATGGAATTTGAGTCGGGGCTTGTGATTTTTTTTATAGTACCTGCCCTGGGTCTGTCTAAAAAGCTTTATTTAAGTATTGATGACTTTAAGCAGACGGCATACACAATGGAAATTCCAATACTAATTGGCTTGAACTGTATGCGTCTTTGTTGGTTATTTTCTGCAAGATATTAAGGGTATATATGTCTATTCCAATACAAGAAAATTTTCATTTATATAATTGGCAAACAAGTGAAATTATGAATATGTTGTTTATGTTGTAGTGTTTAATGCCATTTTTCAGCACAAGCTAGGTTATACATGGCAGCTAGTATTAATGGTTGAGAAAAAACTTGGTAAAGCGTGAAAAGAACTACTGACCCACAAAAAGCTTTTCTCAAATACTCACACTGGGTCCAACCCAAGACTCAAACCCATAAAGACAGAGGCCATGTGAGATGGCAGTAATTTGTAATAGTGAGCTTTTTAGACCACTCTTCCACCAGTTTCTCCAAAAATTACCCACAGTGCCTTGCAGAAAGGGCCAATTTTCTACAGTGCTTTCTGCGTTTACAATCATTTGATTCATGGTCTAATACCATTTTCAGTTTGGAAATTAAACTGGAAAAATGTAAATATTCAGCCATGCTGATATTAAAGCATTTTCTGCAGAAATAAGACTGGACATGAAAGAGTAAACATAATTAGCAAAATATTTTATATGGCCAATCATTTACACTGTCCTCATTATTTATAGGTTATACAATGGATCAGTCTGCTCCTGATATTGTTGAAGATGCACCTAGCCGAGAGATGATTCCCAATGAAGCAGACTTCCTGCTTGGATTTGCCACTGTGGCTGGTTACTCCTCCTACCGTAGTCGAAGTAAAGGAAGCTGGTACATTAGAAATCTTGTTGAGATGATAGAAAGACAGCATGAAAGGTATGCCTGCCCTTATGTATTATGTTACTTTTTCAGTAAATACTGTAGATGAAAACTGACTATAATTATGAGAACACATTTTTAAGTAGATGTAGCTGGGCCCTGGTATGGGAAAGAATGTTGCTCATATGACTTTATTTTCATAGTAGGAATAATTAGTGTTGTTTTTAAGAAGAAGAGCATAAGTATCTTGCTGGTGTGTACACATGGGCGAGGTTGGATAGGTATGATGGACTGGAGTCTGTCAGTGAAATGTTGAACAAAGAGAAAATGTTGTGTTTGATTCTGGATCAAATAATTAGCCAGTGTAGGGTACAGAGCAGCAGGGAGGTGTGCTCTGGTCTTGATACTCTAAGGATGATCCGAGCATCTGTTTTATGAACTGCTTGAAGTTTCTGGAGTATATATTGAGAGGAACCAAACAGAATTTAACTTTAACTTTTTCTAAGATTTTTTTAATTAGAATGGGAGATTAGACACTGGGCAGTAGTTCTTAAAATCTTTATGGTCAAGTGTTGGTTTTTTCAGCAGGCACTTTACGATGGCAGTTTTGAAAAATAATGGGAATTCCCTGGACAAGAGAGAGGTATTAATAGCATCAGTTAATGAAGGAAATACTGGATCTAGGCACTCAAGCAGCAGCGATGTTGGAATTGGATCAAGATCACATGACTTTTGGTGCACTCTTCATTATGATTGTATATACTAAATCCATAGAGACAGGTTCAGATACTGCTAACAGTTGCTGCTGAAATTCTGTATTGCTACTGTATGATGATGATGAGTTAATTGACATTGTGTTGTCAAGCTTGTCTCTGATGGTTTGTACTTGTCACAGAAGAAATTTGCAAACAGACCCAGAAGGTTGACGGGAGAGAATATAGTTGGAAGTGTTGTATATGTGTTCCTTGACATTAGCTTGTTAATAATCTCAAAAAGCTCTTTGCCACTGAAACTGTCCATGATCTAAGTACTGTATTGGGCAGATTTCGCTGCATTGACTATGTTTGTTACATTCTTCTTAGCAGCTTCATTGATTTGCTTATGAATAGTTAGGCTGGTGGAAAGTCAAAGCCTCTCAACTTTACGGCAGTCTCTTTTAACAGTGCGAAGCTTGTCCCCAACACTGCTATTATACCACAGAGAACTTTTTTGAATTGACACTCTGTGCTTGGTGACTGGGGCATGTTTTTCAAGTAGTTATCAAATTATTCTGCTGTAGGAAGGAAGCAAGTTGTTAGGTTTTTCTTAGATGTCATGCATTAGTTTTGTTCTATTTATCATACAGAGGTTTTTCTTTGTAGCAAAAACTGGTGAAGGATTAGGGTCTGATATATCAAGATGGCATATAATCCAGAGATGATCTGATTAAAGTTCATGGGATACCAGAATGGACCATAGAATATTATCATTGGGTATATGAATTATCCAGTCAAAAATGTGACCATGTTTATGGGTGGGTTGGTTAACTGACTGAGGTTCAGAGCATTAATGGAATCTAGGAGTTTTGATTTTCAGGACAGTCAAAGTGAACATTGAAATCTCCAAGAATGATCAGGTTTCCACCTATTGGATCTCCATGCTCCATGAGATTTGGAAACTGCTCCCAAAAGAGAGATTCAGTCAGCTTGTTTTTTCTACTAGGAACAGGGTGGTAGAGGCAGAAAAAATGGACTAACCTTTGTTCCAGTGTGAGTTTGGTTTGGACTAGTTCAATGTGTGGTAAAAATCGAAGGTTGTGGTATGGTTAAGACATTTGATCATGGAGTTCTTTGTGATAACAGCAATTCCACCTCCATGAGATTGGTGGGGGAACGACTTGATAGAGTAGCCAGTGGATGTTAGATCCATGTCCATTGACTCATCACCTAATGTTTTTAACCATGTTTCTGTCAGGAAAAAGACATCGATATTGTGATTGTTGATAAAATTAACTATTTCTGTGAGCTCTTCTGGTGTTCACTGAAATTCTTCCTGTTCTATGCCAGCCCGCTTTAAAACATATTTTTTCACTTCCATTTACATTTAAGTAATGTTGAATGTAGTCTCAGTTTGTTTAGTCTAGAGCACAGTGTAGTGTGGAGAGCCAAGGGGTTGTCATTTAAAGCCATTAATTTGGGTCCATCCTATAGCATAAACTGGTTGACTTGTATTGATTTGTATATGTTGTGTGCAAATTACTGTGTCAGAGATGGAAATCGAAATTTTCTCATTAAAAAGATGAAATATTAAGCTAAAATGGTTCTGTTAAATAAAAGACATCATACAAAAGAGTACCAGCAATTAAGTTGACTATAATTGATAATGCTCCATGCAAATAAAATGCTGTCAGACCATCTGTTACAAAATTTCTGATTTTTCTTTCTATACGCAGGATGGATGTGTTAAGCATCCTTGTGGGAGTCAATGATGCAGTATGTAAAGAAAATGCATGTTTTGATAGCAAAGTGTACAAGCAGACACCTGCACCTATGTTTACCCTCAGGAAACAGCTTTATTTCTGATGGACACACCAAGGAACATGTGCTCTATGTCATTGCAATGCAAAAAATTACTCATAATCCAACATAAATTTTGCTCTTCTATAATACTTTTTTTTAAAAATCATCCTCTAACTCAAATGGTTTGACTAAAACATGATAATACAGGAACAAAGATTAAAACGTTCATGTAACTTTGGCCATGAACATTGTCAGAAAGAAAATTAATATGGTTAATATTAACATTAACTTAAAAATGTTTCAAAGATTTTATGGATATTGTTATTGCTCTGAATTTAAGACCAGATAAACAAAACGAACTAAATGATTCAGAAAGCTCTCCCCATTTCTTACTCGTATATTCCTGGCTGTCAAATGAGCTTAAGTATTTGTAAATTCAGCTACATTACATTCAGCCGTTCTTTCATTACTGTCATAAAACATGGCCGTTCTTACATTACTGTCATAAAACATAGTCGTTTTTACATTACTGTCATAAAACATAGCCGTTTTTACATAACTGTCATAAAACATAGCTGTTCTTACATGTGTATGATTTGTTTGAATCCTTTTGGTGGAAAAATGTTACAAAACAATCATAAAGCATTTACTTTGTTGTTGTTTCAGATCACATGCGTACTGTGATAAGTGTCGGTTCCATATAGTACTTTAATTGATTTGTTATGAAGTCAGTGAGAATTGAGAAAAAGGTGAAAAAAAGGCTTGAATGAAAGAAAAATAAGGAAAAGATCTATGAATATTTTATATTTATTGCTTAATTCCTTCATTCAGACATAGCTTTTGACAATAAAATATGTATAAAATAATTGGAATTATTTTTCTTTGCAATTGTTTGATTTTGAGATTTAATCTCCCATTTATGATTCATCGGAATGAACATTACAAACCCTGTCTGATTGGTCACCTTGATACTGCAGTCACCTGGTATCAATCATCATTTTAATTTGTCTTCATGCAAATAATTGTCATCTGCTTTTTGCAGTCAGAAGCCATGTGCTTCCTGACCAAATAATGGTTTCTCACTGCTTGAAACAGTCACTGCAAGTGTATCTTCATTTACATTTTAGTGTTGTTTCCTGAGGAAGGCTTTGATTAGAGAATGGCATACATGGGAATTCAATTGTAACATGTAATATTTCTTTTTGTTTGTGCTAATTGTACTCCACTTACACTGTCAATGTAGTAACTCTGCTAACACTCAGATTTGGGGTTGTTTTTATTGTTAGCAGACAGGGTAAAAGAAGTTGTCCAGAAATGAGAGTTGTCTGTCTGGCAGAAAACGTGTATTATATCCTGATATATCTGCCTGTGAATTAAGCTATCTTTGATGAAACTAGTTTCTCTTTGAAGATAATATATGAGTTACATCCCTTTTTTGGAAGGGTGGGGGTGGGAATCATTTAAAACTTATCTACAAAGGCAGGCAAAGTTTCAGTTAATTTGATACTGGCAATACTACAGAAGGCTTCCTTAAATTTCCTCTTCATCATCACAGCTATTGTGTAAGATTACTCATTTGGTCTCTGCAAGTTGAGCAACTAGATAATCCAGATATTGTTTGAAGTGTTAACAACTTTTTCTAAGCCTAATTATACAAATAGGCTAAATGATTATCCAGTCCTCTGTTATGTAGTCAAATGTAAGCTATTGAAATTGAATTATAGCAGATTTGTTTTGGAAGAATAGGCAGTTTATTTTGATTACACTTGCAAGTTTCTGGGTTTTGAACGACCATGAAAAGAGAAGTGAGGTCAATGAAAGGGCTAGGTCTGACACAGCTATGTAATTTTCTCCCTGTATATAGAGGTTAGCAAGCCGCTGAGTTGGAACCTAATTTAGTCAGTTATATGCTTGGTTATTTTGATAGCCATGCCTAGTCTCAAATGAACAGGAGCAACCAAATGCAGAACAGACATTGTTGGCATATTTATAGTCATTGGCTGAAATAGCACAGTGATGAGTGGAATGCTTTTATTGGCATTAATTGATTTTCAGTAAGCTTGTATCATCTGCTCATGATCTCATAGGGATTGACTTCTTTTAAATTTAAACCATGTCGACTGATGATTGTAAACTAATCTCTACCAAAACTACTGTTTCTTCATCAACCCAGTTTTGAATATCCCTTAAAACTTATTGACTTGTTTCAATCGTGAATACTTGAGTGATGATAAAGTGGAAAGATGGTTTGGTGAGTATTATGGCTATCTCTTGTCAGAAATGATGTGTACATTGGTCACAAAATGGTTGACTTAGATCATTGTATTTAAATATTGTTTGTTTTGTTTCTATTCTTTTTTGTATTGGAGAAACTTATTATTTTTTATTAAATGTGTCTTAATGGTGCTGTCTTGATTTTTTATTTATTGAAAACAAAATTGTAATGACATGCTCTTTACATCGATCTTAGTCAGGTTTTTCTTCATGTCTGCATACCAACATTGGAGAGAAACAAAGTAGCCTTGACAGAACTGACTTATCTTCGCTTCGACATTTAAACCAAAAAGCAAATCATTTTGAAACATGAAGGTGGCGGTTCTCTAGGAGGTGTCATCATTTGTTCCCTCTTAAAATAGAATCCCAATGCTCCCAATGTCCTCCCAAGAAAGAAAGAAACACTCCCAAAAAGCGAAACGAACCCAAAAGAAAGCAAACACTGGTGTCAAGACCAGGTCACAGAAAAGCTCACATATAAAGAAAAGCCAGCAGAAGACAGCTTCCACCTACAAGATAAATTGGAAAGGCACTTCGGCCAGGACGTAACCTTATATTTGCCAGCCACGACCTGCAGCGGCGATGACCACGTCTCCAGTAGCCTCCGATTCTTCCACATTTCCGTTGCTGGTGATGCTAGCCAAATCCTATTTGGCACTTGTTCTTCCTAAGTTGATGAAACAAGAACTGTCCCGATTTAGTCCGTCAAGAACCCCTCGACGACGATTGTTACCTGTCATCAAGTTGATACGACGTAACGACAATCAGAGGAGGCGTATTCCAGCGTAAATAAAGTCGTGATGTAAACTATGGGATTCGGTGTTTCTGTGCTCCAGAAAACCCAAAGATGCTCCATCAAAGACATGCACACCGTTTCCATCGTCGTTCTCCTATCCAAAAAAGTAAAGTTAAAAGACAGTCTCATCATCCAAACTAATGCTTAGTCAAACATCGACGCCATACCCTGAAAAGACGCAGTCGTCCAAAGGAAAAGAGAATTCACCAAATGAGAGGTTTCTTTGACGAAGAGTTTCAAAAAGCATTCGATATTAGAAAGAAGCAAAAAACATTCTCACCTTTTTGACGAAGCGAGAGTCTCCAAAATAAAGATGAAAGGGAGTGTGTCAAGTCATTGACGTCAATGTATTTTTTTAACCAACAAACAAATCAGTCATCCTTCAGAAAACACCATTCTTCACTCCCCAAACGAAAGAAAAGAAGCGGACTACCTTCTAGTTTAGCCAAACATTGGGATGTGTTGTCTGTCCTATCCAAAGACTTCCCCACCCATGTGAAAACAAATCATTCCAACGGCCTCCATAGAAGTCATCGATACAATGTGCGAATGTTGTTTGACTAAGCGATAGCCCCCAAAATAAAGATTAAAAGGCGTGTTTCAAGTCATTGACGTCAATGTGTTGTTGGATCTAACAAAACAAATCAAGTCTCTCCATCCCATCCCGAAAACATCCTTCTCTTCAAAGGAAAGAAAAGGAAAGGACTACCTCCTAGTTTAGCCAAACATTGGGACGTGTTATCTGTCCAGTCCAAAGCCTCATCACCCATGCGAAAACAAATCCTAACTGCCTCTAAAGATGTTATCGATACCATGTACGAATGTCGTTTGAATGTCTTTAAAGGCATGATGCCTTTGTCTCCACATCAGCAAAAATACCATGCCAAACATTGACACTTTCTTCGCATACACATTCGTCAAAAAAAATGTTGTGTCAACGCGGAGTATTTTGTACCCTGATATGACTTATTGACAAAACAATAGGCCCTGCGTTGTGACTTCTAAGAAATGTTATACTCGCCATAGAAGGAAATGAGAAGATAAAAGGGACCTCTGAAGTACCATTTGAAAGGGAATGGAAGGACGAACTTTAGTAGCATACAAACGATGGCAAGAACAACGAACCCCACATTTACCTCCCAATTCTTATTTGACCGAGATGTCCCAACTGCAACACAAATTGCAATGATTATCGTTGATGAATCACATCGTTTTGTCCGAAACAGAAAAATCTCAAAAGTACAGTCAACTCTTGCAACGACTGCAACTCTTTCACCAGAAAGCTTCAGACCAAAACAGCTATGCCCACTCTGACAGATTTTAAAACTCTTATGGAAAGACTATCACCACCATCACTAGCTCCAACGGCCAAGACAGACGCGACGACACAATTACCTGCGGAAGAAGAGGCACGAGAAATCTTTCAAATACGTGCCGCAGCTCCCATTCCTAGTAAGATTGCAGCTTCTTTGTTGACTCCTTCCCCCACCCCCCAACGAGAAGAACTCAAAACGTGGCTTAATCAGATGAAATCCACTCCTCCCGCGACAGAAATGATAAAGAAGGGAAACCAGAAGAGAAAAAAAACAAGAAGACCAAAACCATCCCATTACCTCCACCACCGCCACTACCCTATACGTCTACTCCTGTTGCACATCGGACACGTAAAATCGTTTCCAAAAAACCACCATATCGCCCCATCCAAAGTAGCATCAGCGAAGAGTTATTAAAAAATGGAAAATGCGTTAGCCAGCATATAGTACGATCTAGCCCATCCTGCAGGTCACGGAGGACCACCTACAATCGTGGCTAAAAATATTTGGCTTGTTTCATCGACGTCTCTTCTAAATTTGCCTGGGTCGTGCCATTGACTTCCACATCGAGCAGCGAGTTAGTACCTGCTCTTCAACTGGCGTTGAAACAAAGTGGTCGTCAACCTCTTCTATGTCAACCGAACAAGTCACCGAATTTCTGAACCAAGATTTCCAGAAAGAATTAAAGACACGTAACATTCATTGGTTCACCACTGAGAATCCCGAAACCAAAGCCAGCATCGTGGAACGTTTTCAACGCACCTTGAACGAACGCATGTAGAAATATTTTACGTATCAACATACTCTCTAATACATAGACAGACAGAAAATGCACGCACATCTCCCCCCCACAAACGTTTAGTTTCTCTAATATTTACATGCTTTGAGAGTTGTAGATATTTATAATTAAATGCAAGAGGGCCTCTTGTAATCAGAAAGTGCAAACAATGGAAATACGAGTAAGAATGAAAATTTGAATTCGAAGTGTACCGATTTTGAATTTATTCTCTCTCTCTCTCTCTCTCTCTCTCTCTCATATATATATATATATATATATATATATATATATATATATATATATATATATATATATATATTTATATAATCATACACACTATCATTTAAGAAAGACCAGTTGATGTAGTTTCAGCCATTCGAAAGTGTATTGTGTTTACATAGCCATTATAAAATATTTGGTATCAATTTTGGAAATCTCAGTTTTCAACAAAAAAAAATCACTGATTAACGTTTATGAACAGAGTTTTTCACTAGTAGAATGTTTGCCGCGTTTAATAGCCATTCAACGACCTTCAGCAAAATATCTGGAAACCTTGTATGTTGCTTCTTTCATTGTCAATCTATTTAATCTATTTTAAGTTTCTCTAACAGTCACTCTGCTAGTCCCATTACTTTCTGTCATACTTTTTCATAATCAAGATCCAAATAGTGAGAAACTCAATGTTTATTTTGCATTTCTTGAACGTGCTTCGATACTATATCCACTGAATAACATTATAAAAATACATATGACCTATGGTGTTACCTTGAGTTTTCATTGCTTAAATAAACTCAGAAAAACAATCAAATGTTTTATTTAAATCCCCCAAAGTTCTGGGAACGTTACTACAACCTTTCAGCATAATAAAGAATCCAAACATAGAGTTGTATACAGCGATCTAGCAAATCTAGTTAACAATTACCAATGTGTTTCAATGTTGAATTCTATTTTCGTAATTCCATACAACGCCATGATAAGCGGCTTTCCCTGTTAATATAGTATAAAATTACAATAATTTTTTTTTTTAACTACAAAAGCTTTTTTGGGACGTCATGTGTGTCCAGGTTTTATTAGTATTGTTAGAAAATTATTGCGATAAACCCCAAATAAAGAAAACAGGCACTTGTATCAATTAGTCCATATCGTTTTGCAAATTATACTAAATATATGAATTCATTAGAACACAGAAGAATTTATTCCTGTAAGAACATCGTGATAGAGATGTTTGTAGATTATATAAAGTGTGATCTGTGTACGTGCAAAGTATACATTTGCAAATTAATACTCCAAATGAGACAACACACACACACACACACACACACACATACATACATACATACATACATACTCGTGAGATAACAAGAGATGGTTTCTATTTTACTCATAGAGAGCATATTACTTCCTTCTTAGATACACTTAGCCATGATACAAACTGTTTCCAAATATGAAACATTTCAACATTTTAAACATATTCTGACCATCCTGGAAACAAAAATAGTGAATTTAATTTAAAAATGTGTTGTCTATTTTTGGTATGGGGTCTGAATAAAGAAGTATCTCTCTCTAATTTGGTAACTACCACAATCGCACCCGTAAATTTGAATCAATACCATCTCTTGTATGGTTACGAGTAAATTTATGTTATAATCACGAGCATCTAGGTAGGGGGCGCCAGTAGAGCACGAACGCACGTGCAATTTTTTTAATGATACCATCTCGTATAAGGGCATATACAATATCAGAAAAGCGCACATATAATACTTTGATAATTAACACAGTACGATCTTTACTTGCATAATAAATGAACATAATCTCCCTAAAAAAGATACGGATCACTGGCGGTGAAACGAGACGAGGACAGACAGCACAACATAACCATATCTGATTGTGTGCCAGGTCAAGATAACTCCAACAGAAAAACAATAAAACTCCCAGCAATATAATACTTGTTATAGCTACGTAAAGAACACGCATTCTTCTTGAATTGAATAATTTGGATCTGTAATGTAGCTTTAACAATATTTCAGCCACATCTCTATTATATCTGCATTGTGACATTTTATAGTGATGTCTAGCACTAATGGATCATGTTGCAAACGCTCTAAACACTAAGTCAACGGAGGTGTCTTTCTAGAAATGAGACAGTTATAGAAACTCTTTTAACAATTTATAAGTTTCCATAAATAATTTTTAACATGTAAAAACAGGGAAGAAATAAAAGGCAAAATCGTATTTAGATATGAATTTTAGCACTTTTTTATACAATGTGTTTCTCTGTCGGATGAAAGGAAGAAAAAGTTGTAGTAAAGACTCTTGCTCTAGCTTGTATTGGTTGGACAAACTATGTCACTTACAACTGGTGCAATCGGATATATTATAATTAAGGAAGCCTTGAGCCAGTTGCCATTTTGCATAGAAATGTAAGTTAGTGTTTTTGTAGTCTGGATCCACGACTATCCAGCCTTATTTTTCTCGACATAGAAATTCAATAGTTACTAAATTTTATGTATTGATTACTATTCTAGCTGTCTTATTGTTAACATTCTCGATTTCTCCTTTCTCAAGTATGTATAGTCTTAAATTGACAAACTTTAAAAATATGCCCCTGCCAAAATAATTTGTTGTTGTGTAATCGCATGTTTTTATTGACTTAATTGGATCCATAAAATCCATACAATTTTAAATTGTCTCATAAATTGTAAAACGATAAGTGATATGTAGCTCCTACTGGGTCATTTATAATCATCGGAATGGCGTTTACTAAAGTAAAATAAATACATGTATAGGAATAATGTATATACTTATATATTGTAATGTTTCTGTTTTTTTTTATACTACACCAAGCAACGTTGGAAACATAGATCAATTAAAAAAATAAAATTTACGAAGCAAACGGAATGTAAACCTGCGTCCCATAGTGTATGCCATTTACCACATGTGTGCCATTCTCTCACCCCCCCCCCCCTCCCCAACGTATGTAGAAAATATCAATAAAATAAAAATGTACCATTTGTATTTTTTTGGTACGCTCTAACAGCTAGGTCAGTGGAGCAGGTTGCACAACTCGCTTCGGGTTGGTGTTCTCCTTAATTTGAAAAACATGAACAGATGTAGATAAGTTCTGTAAAGCCATTCCATGTAGGTCTATTTCTCAGTTTTCGAACTATATCACTTGTGGCTGTGTCTTGTACTATATTGATGGGGGCATATGATTGATTAAAACATTTTGCCTGTAAAAGTCAGACTGGATTTGTTTCCATTAGATCTATTTACCCCGCTGTTTTTCTTTTACGTTTTCATTATTATTCCAGTATACACTGTGCATATTAAGTTAACATTCTGTATTATATTTTTTACTATCTTCATTTTATAGTTATATATATATATATATATATATATATATATATATATATATATATATATATATATATATATATATATATAATACCTTAATCTATGCATAATTCGAAGCTATAGGACACACGGTACTAATTATACGGAAGAGCTGTGAACCAGTCTAAAAATGGGTGATGGATGGTCCATAATTGGTTAATAATGAAAATTAAAATTCTAATAAAAATATTTTTTTAGAGCTTATTCTATCTGTAATTAAAAAAAAAAATATAGACAAAATTCTATTGATGCAATTGAAGTAAATTTAGAGGCTTCACCTATTAGTACTCAATAATGAAAGTAGCACCTGATTCATTTGGTGCAGAATCAATAACATGTGCTTCCTGCCAATTTATGTCAACAACATGCCGCGGGTCCTATGTTTTTCTACATTTAAAAAACTTACATCAAGGTTAGTTGTGCCTGGAAAAATATAGGTCAGCAGGAGAGAGGGTGAACAGACCAACTTTTACAAGCGTCGATTTAGCAAACTGAGGCTTCCTCGAAAATGCTTAATATAAGCCTCCATTCATCAAAATAAAATTAAAAAAAACGACACCATTTTTGTTGTCACCATCTCCTTTGCTGCCTGGATTTTTAAACACGATGGAGTGAGAACGTGGACTGCGTCTGATTTGGTCCGAGGCTTCCTCGAAAATGTTTAATGACGGGGTAAAAAAAAGACGTCATTGTCGTTGGCGTTCGCTCTCTCTGCTGCTATACGTTAACAAAATATTTTATCAAGTCCGATACGATATCGTGTCCTCGGGGCTGATAAATTTATCGTCACAAATCCGTGTGGTATTGACTGAGCGTGACTAAAGAAATTTCTAAATCGATTATGATCCATATCACCGCAGCACCAAGTTTGCCAAATATTTCTAAGAGTATGTGTATCAACTCCATTAAATACACACAATAAATTGCAGGTATCTCTGATCACTTTTGGTATTTGAGTGTAACGTTGAGTGACATATATCACATCAGTGTTTTTATGTCTACCTCTGGAAAATATCCCAACAGGATTCTTTTGATTATCTAACATGATATCATCGTATACAACTAAATTGTTAATACTTCGGTCGATGGAGTCAATACTAGGTGCCTCTTCGATATCGGTTAGAAACTCAATAACATCATCGCTGTTAATTTCTAGCGCGGCTTCGTTAAAATCCTTTAGCACTTCATAGCATCGCTAATCGTCTACACTCGGGGCTATTAAATACAATTTGTCCCATTTTATCCATCTCGTTATCAAATTAAGTAGCAGTTGTGTCTTGCCGCTTCCAGATGGTCCGATTATAATCGCGCGAATAGAATTTGGTAACATTGCATGGTGTTTAATATGTTCCCGTCGTCTCGTAGCTGAATAATCAATTACATTCATGCTGTTGTATATAAATTATGGATCTATATTGTGTGAAATGTAAGACGCGTACTGGCACAAATGACTTGACGACGATTACAACGAAAAATAATCGATCAGCGCTTTCTGGTAAATGCGTACAATGTAGTACGAAGAAATTTAGATTTATTTCCACGAAACCTTTAAAAAAAAACGAGGGGGTGATATTGTAGCCAAGTTAGCGAAACTCCCAGGAACACCGTGGGCAAAGTATCAAGGAGAAAAGCATCTTCCAGGATATAGTTATTGTGGCCCCGGAACACGATTAGATATCAGACTTGATGATCAAAATCAACCCAAACCCGGTTAATATCCAATAAACGCCATTGATAAGGCGTGTCATGTTCATGATGTTGCATATAAAAGCAGCAATTTGCAACATAGGCATCTTGCGGATGTGAAATTAATTCATGCGTTAAATGCTATTCCTGATAAATCCTTCAAAGAAAAATTGGCTTCGTGGTTGGTAAAATCAGCTATGAAAGGCAAATTGATGTTAGGTGCTGGTAATTAATAATATGGAATCTATTTATTATTCTTCGAGAGGATACTGGAGAGGCAAGGCAGCAATCAATAAACTCGCTAGCGCATCAAAGGTGAAAAAAACCACTGCAGCGAACTGGTTATCTAAACAGGCTATATGGCAAATTTATCTACCAGCGCCTAAACGAATTAACTACTCGCATTTTGATGTTACCGGACCTAATGAAGTTCATCAAGCTGATTTATTGTTTTTACCACATGACAACGGTTACAAATACGCGTTAACGTTAGTTGATGTTGCGAGTCGATACAAACAAGCAGAACCGCTGAAGACAAAGTCGGCCACTGAAGTAGCTTCTGCATTTGAAAGGATTTATCGACGAGGCTCACTACGCTGGCCAAATCTATTACAAGTTGATCCTGACAAGGAATTTCAGGGTGAGGTTGCATCCACATTGAAACATTACAATGTCACCATCAGACGAGGGCATACTACGCAACATCGCGATCAGGCAATTGTTGAACGATTTAATCGGACTCTTGCTGAACGGTTTTTTGGATATCAATACGCGAAGGAGTTTATTCAGGATGAAAGATCCCGTGAATGGGTCAAGAGATTACCAGCTGTGATTACCGCGCTCAATAACGAGATTACTCGAACAATTAACATGAAACCTGTCAACGCGATTAAGAAAGCGTCTATACCAAAAATGGAAATCAAAGGGATTTCACAAAAAGATTTCAAAGAACCAATTCTTGGTAATAATGTCACTGTTAGGTATTTACACGAACCAGGAGAGCTTGAGGGTGGTAAAAAAAAGAGCTACCGATCCTATCTGGAGTGTCACTACGCATAAGATATCCGGTATAACACGATCTACGGGTGGAAACGCAGGCGTTTCATGATCAGCAATCTATAAACTGGATTCAACTGCTCCACAGCGAGGATTTACTCGACAACAACTGCAAGTGATACCCGAGGATACTCAATTGCCACTGCATGGTCTTAACTAGCACCTCTGCGTCTGTTACACTCAAGACATGTCAGCATCACGTTGTCGTTGGTATGACCAATGCTGTTTTTTTTTCAATCTACGGCAAATTGCCGAGGGTCTTTATCCGACCAACTCCAACTCATTATACAATTGCAACTCGCGCAGTGAATATTCTGTTGTTGTTTCAATGTCATTACTAATTCAGCATCAATGTCAAATTCTCGTGTTTTTTTTTATCCTGTTGTTTATAACCATAGAGTTTTTTTCTGATTATATCCTTGACGTTGTCGGCGATGATAATATCACTTATTGCATTGTCCGTAGGATTTTCAAGGACAACTCTTCGAAATTGATTTATTCGCCGTACTCTGTACACTGCAAGATAGACTAAATTCGACCATTCGATGCGATTGTCTATTATCCAAATAATTGTATCTGTGATAGTTAATCTCTGTGAAGAGTGTATTGTTGCTGTATAACCTAACGTCCATGGTGATTTATCAGCGCGTAATGCATCTTCAACGACACTGATATCAACCAACAAAATATCATTTAATACTAAATTCTGTCTTTGAAATCCTCCTGGAATATCAACTTCAATATTCTCTTTTCGTGTATCCGAGGGTCTATAACACAACGGCACTGGAACTGTTGCAAATTTACACTTATGCAATTCAAATAACTTCATCTGAAGTGTGTCTCTGACTATTTTTGTACTTGCTACTATCAAATCATTTGGTCTCCACGTTTCCCAAAAATCATTCATGGGAGTTTCTGAAATTATTTCACGCGCTATTTCACATTGGATTTTATCCGGTTGTAATCTAATTAGCGCTTTGAACTCCCGTAATTGTTCATCAAGTGATCTATGGTCGGTATTAATTTCTTCATAATAGTCTACAAAACCCTTTAGCCACTCATGTGGAGATCCACCAACAAATGGCGGTGGTTGACCGTGATCACCGCACGTGACGACCTTTGTGTTTTTGTTTAACAACCATTCAAGAAATGTCTGTAATACTCTCAACGATACCGTGCATATTTCATCCCAGATTATGATTTCAGGAATGAATTTATCGCCCATTCGATCAGGAGTCCATGTATCGCTTTTCCATCGAAAGCTGTGATAAGTACAGGCTTTTACTCCCCGCGCTATCATCTCTCTGGCGAGTCTGTGAGTTGGTGTTAACACAATCATGGTTGACCGACGAAATAATTCAATTGCACGAGTTTTTTTTCCTGACCCACCACAGCCGTTTAAATAAACTGTCTTGTATCTACATATCGGATCAGATACGGGTGGTGCATTAGAAAGTTCTGATTGAATTTCAATGGGGTTACATGAAAGATATTTATCATCCATGGCAACGTCTGCGGATTCGCAAAACTCATGTAGTGTTTTCTTTTTAAATCGCCAACATCCCCAATTTTCCTCGGGATCTGTGAATGCCGCTACATCCGATTTGTATTTTTTTTTGAATATACATAGAATCAGTAGCTACTCTAACCGCGGTATTAGGAAATTTATTTATCATCGAGAATAGATTAATAGAAGCATAGGCTAGCATAGAATTTCTCAAATGTGTGTACTGGTAATTATATCCATCACAGTAGGTAACAACCGTACCCAATTTCTCACCATTGGATAGAAAAGCATCCTTACGGGATACAAGTTTTCCCTGTTTCGTTAAATCCGCTACAATAAAATCGTATTCTGCGTTGTCTATGATCAACCTCGAAGAGTATTTTGCATTGTCATATCTTCCACCTTGAGTGAATTTACCAATTATTCTTCGTCCGAAATCTTTGGCTTCTTTGTTTTTAATTTCAAATAATTCCTTAGACAATTTCATGATTTCTTCTTCATTGAAATCTGGAAAACACTCTCGGTTATCGCTAATTATACGATCTAAATCGGGTTGTGGTAGCCAAACTTCTTTCTGAGCTCGATAGCATATAATAGCTTCACTAACAATCAACGATATCAGCATACCACAATCAATCATATACCGCAATAACACAATTGGCATCAAATGTTTTTCAGATAGGTGTCTACCAATCCAAAGATAACTACACGGATGTAACCCTGTAGCAAATTCGAATGATATCACACGAGCGAATCCAGTTAAATCAAAATCAGGCAATGGACCATTAATCGCAGCACGAGTCATTTCATGCGTGGGGTGTCCAAATCGTTTAAAATAGTTACTACATTCTCCATACCCGAGAAAACTTCCAGGATAACACGCGGATATATCAATTGAAATCATATCATCACGTGAGTATTTTGTATTCCACAGTCCTCCATGACCAAAGTCGACGCAACTCAATTTAAGGTCCTCGAGAAAATCACTTCGTGTTGGACGCCATGAGTTTTTTTTTCTTGCAAAGTGAGCTACCACTGATGGAATAGTAAAACTATCCGTTAATAATTTTTCATGGAAACTCTCCGGTTAAAAATCATTAGCAATTTTTCTCATTCTAGTATCTAACTCTTAAACGCGATATAATTCACCATTTGGTCTTACAAATTGATCAAATCCTGATTCGGAATCAGCACTACTAAGTAACCACACTGACACAGGATCATCTTTACAGAACGCATGAATAGCATCAAATAATTTCTCTTCATAGAAAACATCCCTGAGGAATTCTTCAGGGATATATCTCACGGTTCTATCTCGTGGAAATATTGTTACTGCAGCCGTCCACGCGTGTTTGTTATAATCAATAATTTAAATTGGAGCTCCTCGCGATTGATATTTCGGTTCGTATAATACTTCTCCGGTTATTGTCGTTACTGATATTGGAAATTTTAATGATGCTTCTAATTTAGCTATATCAGAAATCGTTGCACCGTGCAGTTTCACTGTCAGTTCCCATTCGGTTATTTTCCTACGTCGCAGATCAGTTAGTTTATTTCCTCGGGATGCATTTGTGAAGTGTTCTATTACCCGTGTTGCTACACAATTCAGTGAGCTAGAATATTTCATAGGAGCTAGTTTTGCAATATCGGGTTTATCATTTAACGGATATATCCCATAAACAATTGCTGTTACAGGATAAGATCTCGCGTAGTATGGTTTGTCAATTCCAGTTAGAATTCCTGGTTTGGAATCTCTACTCACAATGACAGTTTTTTATCCTTAAGGATTGGTTTAAATTTATCTCTGATAATCCATTCACCTTCGATTTCGATAATGAATTTTATTCTGAAAAAATACCTCATAGTTCATAGTAGCATCGATGATGGGTACATTGATATCTTCATCAATAATTCGAAATGTTGACCAACAGTGTACTGCACCGTCTCGGTAGAATTCATTAAAACAGTCTCTGATTTTACCCAGTATAGTTCTATCACCGATTAGACGTCTTGGTATATCAGAGACTCTATGGAGATTGAATTTAGCATTTTTCCTAGGCTTAATTTTCGATAATCTTTGGAATTCTTTCATGCTATAACCAATGAATTTAACATTTTTCCAAGGCTTAATTTTCGATAATCTCTTGAACTTCATCATATTATAATTAAAACAAGTATTTAAATAGAAAAATATATTATATAATTAATCATTGCAAATGACTTATGATTGGATCAACGACCCCGTGTAACAAATCCTGCAGAAATGAATTATGTGGGTATCATATGCAAAGCGTGAGAAACGGTTCGAAAGGTCCACTCCCGTGCCTCCATTGTGGGGTAAGTGTTAGAGGCAAATCAGAGTTATGTATCAATTGTGGTGGTAAGTGTTATAGAGAGTTGAAGCGTTATTATGACGAAAAAAGAATAAAAAATCCTGACTCTGTCAACGAAGTTGCCAATGACAGGATTATAAAAACTGCCCAGGACTACAACGAAAGATTTCCCAGTGTTATAATTCAACCAATTAACGAATTAGACAAAAAAAAGTATTATGTATACAAATGAGCCAAGAATTTCAACGACATCCTGTTATTGCAAACTATGAAGCCTCTCGTGATGGTGTTGTTAGACACTGCAGGTTGAAAACCCTCGTTGGGGGGGGGGGATAATGGTATGGGATATTTGATATTTAATTCTGGAGGGAAAATGTATCTCAATCACCGTTTCGTTTATGAAGTATTTAACGGATTGATCAAGGATGGTTTTGTTATTGATCACATTGATTCCGATCGTAGGAATAACAAATTGAACAACCTTCAAGCTATTTCACAACGTGAAAACACAAAACGAGGAGGTACTGGTAATTATAAATCAATTGGGAAGAGAGCTGTAAAATCAATTAATACTGACAACGCGGAGATTGCATTTCCGTCTATGAAAAAGGCTGGAGAGTATTTTGATATTTGTTCCTCCTCAGTTCAAAAAGTAGCAGACGGAATTTATCAAACCGCTTTTTCAAAACGTTTTTGTAAAACAATTCGATTTGTTTATGTGAATTAACGGAGACAACTCGCTGGTATATGGCGTGTGACAAATCACTAATGACAGAGTTAACCTTGGTGAAACCAAGGAGGTAGTTTTTGATTGGCTGTTATAATTGTCATAAATATCAACGGGATCTGTTTGTAAATGATTTTCATAGGAAACAAAATTGATCATGAAGTGTTTACAAACAATCGTATTCTTTTTTTTTTTTAGTGTTTTTTAAGTAGTAACTGTTAATTCAGCGCTGTCAATAATCAGAATTATACACAACAAAGAATAAAATCACACAACTCTTTGTTTGACACTTCCTTGTATTTAACAGTTTATATACTACCTCGTCTGTTATATGTTTGGGCTTTAGCTAAAAGTTCAAGTGCAAACTCAAATCACACCGTCACACGTGGTGTGAATGTTATTATTGACATTCAAACCGGGTTGATTTTGGGGTTTGTTTTTGCACCTGAATGTAGAATAGCCCACGCGCGCGCTTCATCCATTGTCATTTCATTCATTGTACATACCATTTGTCATATATCCTTTGCATCGTATATATACCATAATCTATTGTTGTACCGTTGTCATCCATTGCATTGTATATATATACCATAATCACCCTATAATCTATTGTTGTGTGCCGTCCTATATGTATACAACCGCCATATACACTAGATCCTTGAGGTTGATGTGCCGTCGTCATCCATTGCATTGTATATATACCATAATCATCCTATAATCTATTGTTGTGTGCTGTCCTATATGTATACAACCGCCATATACACTAGATCCTTGTGGTTGATGTGACGTCGTCATCCATTGCATTGTATATATACCATAATCACCCTATAATCTATTGTTGTGTGCCGTCCATTGTGTCGTCGTTTCGCCAAACGTATCCTCTTGTAGGTCAAACCCGTTATTTGACGAGTTAGACTCTACTACTAGGGGAATACGCTTCGTGATTATATGTAACCTACGACCAACGTTTAAAGCGTTGCCAATGGGTGATATGTAATGTGCTGTCCTATATGTATACAACCGCCATATACACTAGATCCTTGGGGTTGAATGTGCCGTCGTCATTCATTGCATTTGTAAACCCTGGACGCCGCTTGATGTATAAATACACCAAGGGGTTTCCAACGGGTTTGCATTCATCGTATACCTATCACCTATAATCGCATAAAGCTTCTGGACGTGCTAAGATGACCAACACCTTAGAGGGTCCAGAATTCATTTTGTTGAATTAAAAATCCAAAGTATTTTCACTCGAAGATGGAATTGTAAAAGCAATTCACTAATTAAAAATCTATACTTTTTATATAATATGAATTCTAAAAGTATCGGATGTATTATTTCTGAAATTAGTAAATTAAAAAATAAAAATATTCAACTATCATCGGGTTTAAATTGCGATCAAATAATGACCGATTTTGAGGACATAGAATTTGCACAAAACAGCGGTAAGTATGTCCTCTTTAAATAATATTATCTAATCAAGCGCATTCAAAACTTTATCCGTGAGAGTTTAGTTTATCATGAAGACGTTAGTGTGTTTGTACCATTATGTACGGTCGTAGAAGATGTTAGGAAGCAATAAGGTGCCGAGTATGAACAAAAAAAAAACTAATTAATTCCAAGGTGAAACAGATAAAAACTCTAATCGAGCAAGCTGAATCCCACGCGTAGAGAGCCTCCTTCTTGTATAATTTCCGTGTACACAGGTAACGATGAATGGCCCATTCACGTGGGTTTAGTCAAACAAAACACAATGAGAAATCTATACTAACAATCTAACAATGACAGTAATCACTTCCGTGATGACACAGTTCACACGGTTGTAAAAATAACGTAGTAATTTTTTTTACTTGGGAAACTCTTTGAGTTTCGATTGCTTTGAAAATCGAAGATTTTTAATTGAAATTGCAAGCAATTTGACAATAGTGATACTCTTTCAATATGATAGGACAATCACTAACCACACGAAATGCAAAACAGCGACTGAATGGTATGAATAAACTACTACCACTCCGTGACAGTGTACGGGAAAAGTTACAGCAACGACAACTCCTTCAGGAAGATTTTTCTACTGATACACAACAGCTCTTTAAACCGATTGTTAGTGCAACTGAGGGTGTAACATCAGCAATTTCTAAATAAGAAGAAAAACAAGAAGAATCCTTGCTCCCTGTGTTAGAAAAAATAGCAAAAAGAACTAAACAAACAAAAAAATCATTGCAAACACTTCCTGGTGATATATCAACTAAATTCGAAGAATTTCAAGTACGAGAACGAGAACTTCAAGAACAACCAGGCGATATTGATGTTCTTGAACCAACTGAGCCACTTGAAGAATTTCAAGAAGAAACGGGAGCTGTTTCCGCGAAGAGAGGTGTTACCTTTATAGACAAACTCACCGAACAGGCTATAGTACAAATAAAACGATTTCAATTAATAAAATCCAACGATTATACCGCCTTTGGTAATTTTGCTGCACAAAGTTATTATTCAAAAAATGACTTTTTGAAGGACGAGTATAAAACGAGTATCATAACACGAGATAAATGGACTGATGGGTTGTATAAAATAGTCAAGGGTATTGGTCGTTTGAATACGAAAGAGTTGGGATAAATAAAATTTAAGGATGGAATTAATCAATATGATATACAACAACAACAACAAAAACAACAACAACAAGAACAACAAAGAAAAAGGGAAGCAAAAACTAAGAAAATAACCGGAAAGGGATATTCACCTACAGATTTTCACTCTAGCGTAACATGTCCTGGTAATATTCTCGGTGATATAGCACGATTAGAAGTACTTGTAGGGGGTAAACGGGCTGGAAATAACTCACCAGAAATAACCAATGAAGCTGCTGATATCTGTAGGAGGTTATTTCAAGGTGGTATCATGGATATCAGCACATATCGAGATTTTATTGAAGAGTTAGTAGACGGTTATCATAGCGATTAGATAAATAGCAATTGAATAGAGAATGATCATACACTACAACCATGATAAACCATCTAACGTATACGTGGTAAACTCACGATTGCCAAAATACCGAGCATACTATGGAGATGGTCTCGATAATACCATTCTGGGATTATTTGCAAGAATGGCTCCAAAAGTGGCTCCAATAGCAAAACAACTATCAATGAAAGCCATTGATGTTATCAGGGATAATGGTATTAACGCTGTTGGTGATCATGCCAGGAAGGCGTTTTCAGCCGCGAAGGATAAACTAACATCATTAGTTCGACTGGGAAAATCTTCCAGATTTTTAAAGAAACCATTGCCGTTACCATCTACTGCGGTTATGCCTGCAAGTGTTAGTAAAATAATAAATAACGCAGTAGATGAAAAACTACAGTCAATGATTTCATCATCAATGACTAACGCCCGGGATAATATAACAGCAAATATGATAGCGGAAAGTGGCTTAAACAAACGTCAAAGACGTCGGTGAAAACTGCTTGCAATGAAAATCCCTTGGATTGGAAATCCCTTGGATTTGAAATTCTTCGAATTTCTCTGATAAAAAACAATAATTGAAAATCATTAGATTTTCGCCTCCAATTTAGACCAGCGGATATATAATAAAAAATGTTAAAACGGGAACCTGATAGTGCATTTGACATGGACGCCCCAGTACTCAAGGATGATTCTGTACGCGATTATCAATTTTTTGCCTATCACGCAGTACAACCTGATCTTCGGGGGAGAATCGAACTTCAAGTTCATGATACCAGTAAATACTTTTTGCCTTGTGGAGCCTATATTGAAGTCGAAGGTGAACTTCTACAAGCAGATGGTACACCATATGATGATAACCCAACTATCCGAGTTGGTTTTGTTAACAATGGCATAATGTCGTTATTTTAAAGTGCTAGATATCTCATTGATGGAAGAAAATCGAATCTATTGAACGCGATGTTGATATTGCTACGGGAATAATCGGGTTAGCGAGATACTCAGATGACTATACTAGATCAGCGGGTCCGTCTATGATGTTCGCGAAGGATATTACTGATAACGCTGAGCACGTCCAATATTCTAGAGTAAAGGCAACACATGCTTCTTCAGTTAATCCAGCACCAGCCGGATATGTAAGACCAGCTGGTGATTTTTGATGTCATCAATAATATTCCTAATTACAACCTAGGATTTGCAACACGAGTAGCAACGTTGCAAGGACAGCGTCGACGGTTTTCATGTGCGATTCCACTACATCATATTTTCGGATTCTGTAGAAACGTCAGAAAAGTTATTTATGGAGCAAAGCATACGGTAGCATTAGTGAGAAAGGGTACTGATGATAATGCAATCTGGCGCGGTGCTGGCGTTGCCGCCAGTAAGGTAGTTTTATCAAAACTATCACTATGGATGCCAGTGTTGACTCCCTCGCTGTCAACAGAAGAACGATTACTATCATTTATGGATCAGGGGGGAAAGAGATTATTAAATTGGTTGTCAACGTCCACAGATACCATGTATTCTAATATTGATGGTACACTTACATGGCATCTAGCATCAAAACAGGGTATTTCAGCTCCACGTCACATATTTGTTGCGCTACAGAATACTGCGCGATTAAATAATCAAGAACGTTCCCAGATGATATTTGATCAAATTGGATGTAATGAAGTCTCGCTGAAAATAAACGGACAGCAAGAACCATCAGAGGATATACAACTAAATTACACAGAAAATCATATTGCACGAGTTTATCATAACCTGTTGTCGTATATGGGACGCGATCAAAATGTTGATACTGGTCTACAAATATCACAGTTGGATTTTAAAAATCTATATCCGATTTATTACTTTTCGTTGGAACATCTTGACTTGATGAGACAGTACGTCGTTGATATACATTTCCGAGCTCGTGTAACCCGCCCTGGTGGTATTGCTAATTATAGAGCAGTTGCTGTCATTCTCAGTGATAAATCAATGATACTCGAGGGTGTTGGTGGACGAATGAGAGTGGTAGATCCACCAGTGGAAAATATGTAATTGGAAATTGCTTTGCAATTTCACTTTCAGGATTTTTCCATTAGAATCAATCTGTTTTTGTATAATGTCGTATAGTAATATCAATGTCATGTTGACACCTGGTCAGTTAAAAAACCTACAATCCAAATCAGCTAAGCAATGTGGAACCACAATAACGCTGAAACCTAATCAAATGAATGGCGGAGCAAATAAACTATCGCTGACGAAAACTCAGGTTAATCATTTTAATAAAGCGCTTAAAGAAAAAAAGGGAGTTCAGATTACTCTTTCTACGAGCGCGATTAAAAATATTGAAAAGACTGGTGGTATATTCCCGCTGTTAGCTGCGATTTCAGCGCTGATTGCCGCAGCGGCCCCAGCTGTAGCTAAAGCGGCAGCGTTAGGAGCCGTTGGTACCGCGGCAGGAATGGCACTAAAGAAAGCAGCGGGAAAGGGGTATAAAAAAAGGGAAAAGGTCTAGAACTACCAGGAACTCCACACACGTGGTACAAAGGATCAGGTCTAAGAATCCCAGGAACGGTTTACTAGTTGAGGAACCTATGGTTCCCAAATCTTCGATTTCCAAATCAATGATTCCTATGTCCAATTTTGATTTAATTGATGCCGCTAAAAAACTAGCTATTAAAAACTTCAGAGGTGTTTCAATGAAAGATCAGTTACCTGCACAACCTAATCACTTTGAAACGGGTATTATTAATTTAGATAACAGCTCCGGACCTGGAACCTACTGGGTTGCATACGCGATTGATCCACGTGGGATTATTTATTTTGACTCATATGGATTAGCGCCGCCGAAAGAATTTATGCGTTATATAGACAACTTAAAAATACCCCGTTGGTATTCTACGTTACCAGCACAAACGATGATTGACCCACCCATATGAGGCAATGAAGTATTAAACGTACTTGATGCTATTTCAAAGGAATCAAAGATTCCTCAATCAAAACCACCCCATGTAGTAGTGAATGAGTATACTAGCGGTCGTTGGATTTAAACAGAGTAAAGATTTCTATGATAACAATGATTGATATTTGGGGACGACCTTTATCAGCGCTGAAGAAACCCGAACCTGATGGAGTTGAAATCAAGGGCGATAAAAAACTAATCGAAGATGAAATAGCTGAAACGCTGAACCTAGCAAGTGTTGATCCTGGTGAAATAGTTGTATTTCAAGATCGTCAGGGTAAATTGAAAACTAGTAATGTCTCTCTCGATGATATTTTAGTGAAACGACGAGACGCAGCAGAAAATACTATCGCGTTATTTTCCGATCAGGGTAAATTCAAACCAAGTGTACTTGTTTCAACGATCACAGATAAATTAGCAACACTCGATAACACGGTGAATTCTTTGAAATCGCTCAATGATAAGTATGACGATCATATAAATACATTTAATAAATTTATTGATTTACAAAAATCCATCGTGGACAATATTGATAAACCCGTGATAGAATTTATTGGAAATCCACCAGTGACCACAGCAAAACTCGCCTCGATAAAAGATTCTATGTTGGAACTAGCAACTCTTCAATCCGATTATGAAAAACACGTGAAACAGTTTTCAACGTTTCGTAAAAACATCATTGATAAATTTATTGGAACCCCATTTGATAAAATTGAAATAACCCTTCCTGATATTAAAAAATCCATCGATGATCTAAAAACATTTAACAACGCAATGAAGGATGATGCAGCGAGGATCAGGTCAGAGAATTTCAAACTAAACTCAACTCGCGCTGTGAGGAGTATCAAATGAAAATAAAAAAATACCAACGAAGAATAACCGCGGTTGATGTTACCGTGTACTCGGTGTCGGGAGTAATCACTGCTGCTGAAATAATACTATCTTCGGTTACAATGATTGCTCCAGTCGTAGTTCCAATCACTATTTCTGCGGTGGCTACAATCGCGGGTATATTAACTGGGATCACAAAAAAACTATCATCGTGTAGCCAGAGTAAACAACACGATTATGTAATTAAATTTCACGTTGCATCTGCCGCATACTCGCAATTGTCCTCGTTGATATCATCGTCGCACGATGACACAACAATATCAGATAGTGAATTCTCAATTGTACAAGTCAACGATGCTGAAATTAGAGCGGAATAATAATAATAATAATGTCATCACAAGAACTGCTTCAGCGAATAGCAGAAAATATCACACCGGTGAAAACAAGCATGATATCAGTAACCTCAACGCATCCTGAATTCAGTGTGAATTTCCCGATTCCCGTTCCCGTGAAAGAGATAGCGCTAGCAAAACTACGAGTGTATCATAGCTGGCCCAATATCAGATCGGTAGCATTTGGTGGTCAACAACCAAATAATTCCTTGGTGTTCGCGTGGAAAAATCGTGAAGACGGAACTCCAGACTGGAACGTTGACTCGTTGCCAACGGGGTCATATCAAATCGAACAAATCAATAACGAATTACAAGGAAGAATAAAATCTATCACTGGAAAAGAATCAAAAATCGCTATAACGGTTCACGAGCCGACGTTATCATCTGCGATCGAGATTAATTCCCCTGGGTATGTTGTAGATATTTATCAGAGTTCTATAAAATCAGTGTTAAGATGGCCCGAATTACCACCTAGACGAGAAATTGTTATACCAGATGAACCCGTAAAGGGCGATTATATCACCGACAGGATAAAACCCTATAATCCAATAAAGAGTTATTACACGGAGATTTCCTCCTTTAGTCTTACCATTCAGGAAGATGGAGAAGGTTATTTTGGAGCCGACGAAAATGAAATCACTAAAAATTTTACAGCGATGAATAATGATTTTTCATTGTTGTTAACACCTCTTAAATTTGGTACTCTCACCCGAGATGAATTTATCAGCATCGTAGAAACGTGTAACAAAATCATCGATGACATGAAAACATATAATTTGGAAGTTATTCAAATGATATTAGGTGGCAATCATCCTAAAGCAAGAACAGAATTCGCAGCGAAGCATAACATAAAAGTTGAAGATATTCCAACATTCAAGTTTTCCGGATATAACGCAGACGAATTAAAAAAATCTCTCAATGATGCCATCGATGAAGGTTTCAACAAAATCCGTGACACATGGAAAAAAATACCACGACAACAAATATCAATCCTCAAACATAATAATAACCCAGATGGTGGTGGTAGACATATCGCCCCTCAAAATGTAGATATATCCTCGGTGATTGCATTAAATTTAGTGTGTGACGTTATCGAAGGAAGCTATCAAATAAATCTTGAGCAATCAAATCAAGCTCAGCAGGGATATATTCTATATTCATTTGCACCAACGGCTCCTCCAGGATTTCTAATTATTGAAGACCCAACTAATCCAGTCTTTATGCGATGTCATAATAATTCTTTAACGAGAATTAATTTCAAACTCACTGACCAATCTAATAATTTGATTGATCTGCGAGGTGAAGTTTTGCAAATTAGTCTGTTTGTGAAATCATAAATGATTTTCATCGTAAAAATTTTTTTAACGTATAGCAGCAGAGAGTGTGAACGCCAACGACAATGGCGTCTTTTTTTTTTACCCGAAAACTCCACGAATTTTCCAAGCATTTTCGAGGAAGCCTCGGACCAAATCAGACGCAGTCCACGTTCTCACTCCATCGTGTTTAAAAATCCAGGCAGCAAAGGAGATGGTGACAACAAAAATGGCTTGGTTTTTTTTAAATTTTATTTTGATGAATGGAGGCTTCTATTAAGCATTTTCGAGGAAGCCTCAGTTTGCTAAATCGACGCTTGTACAAGTTGGTCTGTTCACCCTCTCTGCTGCTAGGTCTGATCATCAGCACCCAGAAATGTTAAGTTATTGAATTTTGAATATGTCAGTGTTTCCATATGTTTACCATTGGAGTTGAATTAGTACCGTGTGTCCTATAGAGCACTGCCTTACGTATAACGGTACCAATTGCGCAAGTCCATGTGGGTGGAGCTTAAGGTGTAGGGTACAATCAGAAAAAAACAACAACACTAGCTATGATTGGTGGATTATATAAGAGTTGTACTATCTGTTAGGCTTAACAAAAAGTTTAGCCTCTTGGCAACATGTGAATTTATGCTAATTCCTAAATAGATCAAACTTTGTATTTTTTATGATTTTTTGAAAATGTAATACACATGACTGAAAATAGGTATGTTGTGACTAGATGGTATCACGGTACCAATTGTTTTTCCATAGACCTCAATGCTAATATTTGGAGAGATAAATATATTTTCTATCCTAATTTAGCATGCATCTCACACACTGTTATAGAGAACAATGTTAGATTGTCAATTTGATGATGACAAAACTAGGTACTCCATTGCATTTAAGAGAGATAACTCTGCTGGAACTAGACAGGGGTATGAGTTATCTAGTCACAACATACCTATTTTCAGTCATGTCTATGACATTTTCAAAAAATCATAAAAAATACAAAATATGATCTGTATAGGAATTAACATAAATTCACATGTTGCCAAGAGGCTAAACTATTTTTTAAGCCTAACAGAAAGTACAACTCTTGCATAATCCACCAATCAAAGCTTGTCTTGTCCTTTATTACTGCCTGCAATGGACCCTACACTTTAAGCACCGCCCACCTGGTCATGCGCAATTGGTACCGTTATACCTATAGCAAACCTTGATTTTTCCAATAATCTGTGAAATAGCTCGGGACTATATAACTAACAAGTGTACTTAGTCTCGCTTGTCAAAAACAATTTTATGAAGTACTAAGCTATGTTTTATATGATTGTGTATAGAAATGTTATTCAGCTGTTTTAACTCCTGTTTTAATACTTTTGCTTCACTATCAAACTCATCTTTTGAAATAAAATGAATTCTTTTAACTATGAGTTGTGTTTTATTCATATTAGCACTTATCATACTTCACTTTGGTGATATGGGATAAATCACATTATGTCATATTATGTAATAGTAAGGTCAAAGGTCAATGCACTAGTTAGCATGTACCAGTTCTACTCTTAAAGAGACATTTTGATATAAAGTAAAGGACTTATATTTGTGTCACAAACACAGAAAGTAACAACAAGGACAGGTGGACATGGCCCAATCTAATTATAAAGTATTAGCTTTGAACACTTTACACTGTCTGCATATGCAAGAGGTCACTAACCTCTAGTCCTCACACAAAGGTCAAGCTACCCAGCCTCTTTGTCATACAAATAGAAAGCTTCCCTCCTTTCTGTAGTGCATACAATTGATGCAATAAGCCAATCTGACACCAAATAAAGTAGATAACAGCTTTTGTAAGGGGTTATCATGGATTTGTGTGTGAAAATGTTTACTTGAATACAGAAAAAGGCTAAAGTTTAACAATGAGTATAGTGAGTCCAATGGATTTAAAAACAGGAGAAAAGTGTGTATCTAAATGGGAGATGTAGCGTATGATAATGGAATTAAAGGAGACAAAAGCAGCAATGAGAAAAATGAGAAGTGAGAGCTTGATAACATTATCTTGGAAAATATAGGGCAGCAGTGGATCATAGGTGCAAATACAATTCCAAGGCACCTGTGCTATAACATCCCTTACAGGCACCAAATATCAGGTGACATGGTGTTCATTCCTAGCTAATATAAAAGGGTGAATAATGTAGATAGTATAGATGCATATAAGTTATATTTCTTCTAAATAAGAAATTAACAATAATGGGCTTCTGTTAGACAGGAAAAAAAAAAAAAAACAAAGCATGTTTGATCAGTTTTCAAACTTTTAAACTTTACTGGGAAAAATTATTAAAGTAGTTCTAGTTCAATTTGCATCAAGACCAAGGGCTAATATGATAATTCACAAATCTTCTCTTGATTTTCATAAAAACTCACTTAAATTGTGGGTTTTTATCTATTGAAATGTATGTCTGGTGTAAGGGAGATAACTGAATGATATACATAAGGTGTGGTCTTTTTATTTTATGCAATATATTATACATGTACTATAGATGAGTTCAAGAACACATGTATTACTTCAATGCAATTAAATTATTCAAAAATGCATTACTGATAAAGCGAGAACCTAAAATCCAGGCAACTATATGTGGTAGAGACCTCAAGAATGATTATCTAACTAAGGAATCGCATGTTCATTTCTCAAGGCACAAAAGTTTACAAGAAAAAGAAGACAATTAGAGCAGGACAATTCAAATCAAAATAAAAAGGAATACCATATCTTTAATAAATTACCTAAAATACTCATACCAGAATAGTCTTTATGATACAAGTGAACTATCTACAAGAGGACCAAAAGTGTCCTCTATTCCTGGTCTATGATATGCTTTAGAAGAACAAGAGAGTTGCTTTTTATCCATGATTTTTCATCTTTTGCGCATAAAATAGTCAATATTTGGCTAAAATTAACTAAATTAACTTTACATAACTTATGTTTTTTGCTTGTATGCTAATCTTGAAGCTGACTACACAGACACAAAGCCATCAGTCTATATATGTTATAAGTATAGTTACAAAAGCCTCATTCCAAAGCTAATGTGTCTTATTTTCTGAAGATTTTATACATTTTCTATGTAAAAGTATGTCAATATTAGACAAAAACTTCTCAATATCCATTGTTTAACCAAATGACACTATGACAGTATATAAATGATGGCTATGTATACTCGGTGCTATGGATACACTGTGAAGCTGGTATTATCTTTTAGGTATCACGGTACCAATTGTTTTTCCATAGACCTCAATGCTAATATTTGGAGAGATAAATATATTTTCTATCCTAATTTAGCATGCATCTCACACACTGTTATAGAGAACAATGTTAGATTGTCAATTTGATGATGACAAAACTAGGTACTCCATTGCATTTAAGAGAGATAACTCTGCTGGAACTAGACAGGGGTATGAGTTATCTAGTCACAACATACCTATTTTCAGTCATGTCTATGACATTTTCAAAAAATCATAAAAAATACAAAATATGATCTGTATAGGAATTAACATAAATTCACATGTTGCCAAGAGGCTAAACTATTTTTTAAGCCTAACAGAAAGTACAACTCTTGCATAATCCACCAATCAAAGCTTGTCTTGTCCTTTATTACTGCCTGCAATGGACCCTACACTTTAAGCACCGCCCACCTGGTCATGCGCAATTGGTACCGTTATACCTATAGCAAACCTTGATTTTTCCAATAATCTGTGAAATAGCTCGGGACTATATAACTAACAAGTGTACTTAGTCTCGCTTGTCAAAAACAATTTTATGAAGTACTAAGCTATGTTTTATATGATTGTGTATAGAAATGTTATTCAGCTGTTTTAACTCCTGTTTTAATACTTTTGCTTCACTATCAAACTCATCTTTTGAAATAAAATGAATTCTTTTAACTATGAGTTGTGTTTTATTCATATTAGCACTTATCATACTTCACTTTGGTGATATGGGATAAATCACATTATGTCATATTATGTAATAGTAAGGTCAAAGGTCAATGCACTAGTTAGCATGTACCAGTTCTACTCTTAAAGAGACATTTTGATATAAAGTAAAGGACTTATATTTGTGTCACAAACACAGAAAGTAACAACAAGGACAGGTGGACATGGCCCAATCTAATTATAAAGTATTAGCTTTGAACACTTTACACTGTCTGCATATGCAAGAGGTCACTAACCTCTAGTCCTCACACAAAGGTCAAGCTACCCAGCCTCTTTGTCATACAAATAGAAAGCTTCCCTCCTTTCTGTAGTGCATACAATTGATGCAATAAGCCAATCTGACACCAAATAAAGTAGATAACAGCTTTTGTAAGGGGTTATCATGGATTTGTGTGTGAAAATGTTTACTTGAATACAGAAAAAGGCTAAAGTTTAACAATGAGTATAGTGAGTCCAATGGATTTAAAAACAGGAGAAAAGTGTGTATCTAAATGGGAGATGTAGCGTATGATAATGGAATTAAAGGAGACAAAAGCAGCAATGAGAAAAATGAGAAGTGAGAGCTTGATAACATTATCTTGGAAAATATAGGGCAGCAGTGGATCATAGGTGCAAATACAATTCCAAGGCACCTGTGCTATAACATCCCTTACAGGCACCAAATATCAGGTGACATGGTGTTCATTCCTAGCTAATATAAAAGGGTGAATAATGTAGATAGTATAGATGCATATAAGTTATATTTCTTCTAAATAAGAAATTAACAATAATGGGCTTCTGTTAGACAGGAAAAAAAAAAAAAAACAAAGCATGTTTGATCAGTTTTCAAACTTTTAAACTTTACTGGGAAAAATTATTAAAGTAGTTCTAGTTCAATTTGCATCAAGACCAAGGGCTAATATGATAATTCACAAATCTTCTCTTGATTTTCATAAAAACTCACTTAAATTGTGGGTTTTTATCTATTGAAATGTATGTCTGGTGTAAGGGAGATAACTGAATGATATACATAAGGTGTGGTCTTTTTATTTTATGCAATATATTATACATGTACTATAGATGAGTTCAAGAACACATGTATTACTTCAATGCAATTAAATTATTCAAAAATGCATTACTGATAAAGCGAGAACCTAAAATCCAGGCAACTATATGTGGTAGAGACCTCAAGAATGATTATCTAACTAAGGAATCGCATGTTCATTTCTCAAGGCACAAAAGTTTACAAGAAAAAGAAGACAATTAGAGCAGGACAATTCAAATCAAAATAAAAAGGAATACCATATCTTTAATAAATTACCTAAAATACTCATACCAGAATAGTCTTTATGATACAAGTGAACTATCTACAAGAGGACCAAAAGTGTCCTCTATTCCTGGTCTATGATATGCTTTAGAAGAACAAGAGAGTTGCTTTTTATCCATGATTTTTCATCTTTTGCGCATAAAATAGTCAATATTTGGCTAAAATTAACTAAATTAACTTTACATAACTTATGTTTTTTGCTTGTATGCTAATCTTGAAGCTGACTACACAGACACAAAGCCATCAGTCTATATATGTTATAAGTATAGTTACAAAAGCCTCATTCCAAAGCTAATGTGTCTTATTTTCTGAAGATTTTATACATTTTCTATGTAAAAGTATGTCAATATTAGACAAAAACTTCTCAATATCCATTGTTTAACCAAATGACACTATGACAGTATATAAATGATGGCTATGTATACTCGGTGCTATGGATACACTGTGAAGCTGGTATTATCTTTTAGGTATCACGGTACCAATTGTTTTTCCATAGACCTCAATGCTAATATTTGGAGAGATAAATATATTTTCTATCCTAATTTAGCATGCATCTCACACACTGTTATAGAGAACAATGTTAGATTGTCAATTTGATGATGACAAAACTAGGTACTCCATTGCATTTAAGAGAGATAACTCTGCTGGAACTAGACAGGGGTATGAGTTATCTAGTCACAACATACCTATTTTCAGTCATGTCTATGACATTTTCAAAAAATCATAAAAAATACAAAATATGATCTGTATAGGAATTAACATAAATTCACATGTTGCCAAGAGGCTAAACTATTTTTTAAGCCTAACAGAAAGTACAACTCTTGCATAATCCACCAATCAAAGCTTGTCTTGTCCTTTATTACTGCCTGCAATGGACCCTACACTTTAAGCACCGCCCACCTGGTCATGCGCAATTGGTACCGTTATACCTATAGCAAACCTTGATTTTTCCAATAATCTGTGAAATAGCTCGGGACTATATAACTAACAAGTGTACTTAGTCTCGCTTGTCAAAAACAATTTTATGAAGTACTAAGCTATGTTTTATATGATTGTGTATAGAAATGTTATTCAGCTGTTTTAACTCCTGTTTTAATACTTTTGCTTCACTATCAAACTCATCTTTTGAAATAAAATGAATTCTTTTAACTATGAGTTGTGTTTTATTCATATTAGCACTTATCATACTTCACTTTGGTGATATGGGATAAATCACATTATGTCATATTATGTAATAGTAAGGTCAAAGGTCAATGCACTAGTTAGCATGTACCAGTTCTACTCTTAAAGAGACATTTTGATATAAAGTAAAGGACTTATATTTGTGTCACAAACACAGAAAGTAACAACAAGGACAGGTGGACATGGCCCAATCTAATTATAAAGTATTAGCTTTGAACACTTTACACTGTCTGCATATGCAAGAGGTCACTAACCTCTAGTCCTCACACAAAGGTCAAGCTACCCAGCCTCTTTGTCATACAAATAGAAAGCTTCCCTCCTTTCTGTAGTGCATACAATTGATGCAATAAGCCAATCTGACACCAAATAAAGTAGATAACAGCTTTTGTAAGGGGTTATCATGGATTTGTGTGTGAAAATGTTTACTTGAATACAGAAAAAGGCTAAAGTTTAACAATGAGTATAGTGAGTCCAATGGATTTAAAAACAGGAGAAAAGTGTGTATCTAAATGGGAGATGTAGCGTATGATAATGGAATTAAAGGAGACAAAAGCAGCAATGAGAAAAATGAGAAGTGAGAGCTTGATAACATTATCTTGGAAAATATAGGGCAGCAGTGGATCATAGGTGCAAATACAATTCCAAGGCACCTGTGCTATAACATCCCTTACAGGCACCAAATATCAGGTGACATGGTGTTCATTCCTAGCTAATATAAAAGGGTGAATAATGTAGATAGTATAGATGCATATAAGTTATATTTCTTCTAAATAAGAAATTAACAATAATGGGCTTCTGTTAGACAGGAAAAAAAAAAAAAAACAAAGCATGTTTGATCAGTTTTCAAACTTTTAAACTTTACTGGGAAAAATTATTAAAGTAGTTCTAGTTCAATTTGCATCAAGACCAAGGGCTAATATGATAATTCACAAATCTTCTCTTGATTTTCATAAAAACTCACTTAAATTGTGGGTTTTTATCTATTGAAATGTATGTCTGGTGTAAGGGAGATAACTGAATGATATACATAAGGTGTGGTCTTTTTATTTTATGCAATATATTATACATGTACTATAGATGAGTTCAAGAACACATGTATTACTTCAATGCAATTAAATTATTCAAAAATGCATTACTGATAAAGCGAGAACCTAAAATCCAGGCAACTATATGTGGTAGAGACCTCAAGAATGATTATCTAACTAAGGAATCGCATGTTCATTTCTCAAGGCACAAAAGTTTACAAGAAAAAGAAGACAATTAGAGCAGGACAATTCAAATCAAAATAAAAAGGAATACCATATCTTTAATAAATTACCTAAAATACTCATACCAGAATAGTCTTTATGATACAAGTGAACTATCTACAAGAGGACCAAAAGTGTCCTCTATTCCTGGTCTATGATATGCTTTAGAAGAACAAGAGAGTTGCTTTTTATCCATGATTTTTCATCTTTTGCGCATAAAATAGTCAATATTTGGCTAAAATTAACTAAATTAACTTTACATAACTTATGTTTTTTGCTTGTATGCTAATCTTGAAGCTGACTACACAGACACAAAGCCATCAGTCTATATATGTTATAAGTATAGTTACAAAAGCCTCATTCCAAAGCTAATGTGTCTTATTTTCTGAAGATTTTATACATTTTCTATGTAAAAGTATGTCAATATTAGACAAAAACTTCTCAATATCCATTGTTTAACCAAATGACACTATGACAGTATATAAATGATGGCTATGTATACTCGGTGCTATGGATACACTGTGAAGCTGTATTATCTTTTAGGTATCACGGTACCAATTGTTTTTCCATAGACCTCAATGCTAATATTTGGAGAGATAAATATATTTCTATCCTAATTTAGCATGCATCTCACACACTGTTATAGAGAACAATGTTAGATTGTCAATTTGATGATGACAAAACTAGGTACTCCATTGCATTTAAGAGAGATAACTCTGCTGGAACTAGACAGGGGTATGAGTTATCTAGTCACAACATACCTATTTTCAGTCATGTCTATGACATTTTCAAAAAATCATAAAAAATACAAAATATGATCTGTATAGGAATTAACATAAATTCACATGTTGCCAAGAGGCTAAACTATTTTTTAAGCCTAACAGAAAGTACAACTCTTGCATAATCCACCAATCAAAGCTTGTCTTGTCCTTTATTACTGCCTGCAATGGACCCTACACTTTAAGCACCGCCCACCTGGTCATGCGCAATTGGTACCGTTATACCTATAGCAAACCTTGATTTTTCCAATAATCTGTGAAATAGCTCGGGACTATATAACTAACAAGTGTACTTAGTCTCGCTTGTCAAAACAATTTTATGAAGTACTAAGCTATGTTTTATATGATTGTGTATAGAAATGTTATTCAGCTGTTTTAACTCCTGTTTTAATACTTTTGCTTCACTATCAAACTCATCTTTTGAAATAAAATGAATTCTTTTAACTATGAGTTGTGTTTTATTCATATTAGCACTTATCATACTTCACTTTGGTGATATGGGATAAATCACATTATGTCATATTATGTAATAGTAAGGTCAAAGGTCAATGCACTAGTTAGCATGTACCAGTTCTACTCTTAAAGAGACATTTTGATATAAAGTAAAGGACTTATATTTGTGTCATCACAAACACAGAAAGTAACAACAAGGACAGGTGGACATGGCCCAATCTAATTATAAAGTATTAGCTTTGAACACTTTACACTGTCTGCATATGCAAGAGGTCACTAACCTCTAGTCCTCACACAAAGGTCAAGCTACCCAGCCTCTTTGTCATACAAATAGAAAGCTTCCCTCCTTTCTGTAGTGCATACAATTGATGCAATAAGCCAATCTGACACCAAATAAAGTAGATAACAGCTTTTGTAAGGGGTTATCATGGATTTGTGTGTGAAAATGTTTACTTGAATACAGAAAAAGGCTAAAGTTTAACAATGAGTATAGTGAGTCCAATGGATTTAAAAACAGGAGAAAAGTGTGTATCTAAATGGGAGATGTAGCGTATGATAATGGAATTAAAGGAGACAAAAGCAGCAATGAGAAAAATGAGAAGTGAGAGCTTGATAACATTATCTTGGAAAATATAGGGCAGCAGTGGATCATAGGTGCAAATACAATTCCAAGGCACCTGTGCTATAACACATCCCTTACAGGCACCAAATATCAGGTGACATGGTGTTCATTCCTAGCTAATATAAAAGGGTGAATAATGTAGATAGTATAGATGCATATAAGTTATATTTCTTCTAAATAAGAAATTAACAATAATGGGCTTCTGTTAGACAGGAAAAAAAAAAAAAAACAAAGCATGTTTGATCAGTTTTCAAACTTTTAAACTTTACTGGGAAAAATTATTAAAGTAGTTCTAGTTCAATTTGCATCAAGACCAAGGGCTAATATGATAATTCACAAATCTTCTCTTGATTTTCATAAAAACTCACTTAAATTGTGGGTTTTTATCTATTGAAATGTATGTCTGGTGTAAGGGAGATAACTGAATGATATACATAAGGTGTGGTCTTTTTATTTTATGCAATATATTATACATGTACTATAGATGAGTTCAAGAACACATGTATTACTTCAATGCAATTAAATTATTCAAAAATGCATTACTGATAAAGCGAGAACCTAAAATCCAGGCAACTATATGTGGTAGAGACCTCAAGA